>JALIZH010023342.1:0-26003 GCA_030522465.1 Rhipicephalus appendiculatus | reverse complement strand
TCACTCACCACCTTAATTATTGACATACACGAGCACAGAGCCATTTGAATAGCCATCGAATGCCCCAATTTTATGTCTGAAATGTAACCTTGCTAGGTGGAGCCCTCTGTGAGATGAGGTTCTCCTTTGTGAACTTATATCGTGGATAAGATACAAAGTGAGGGAACGCTCTTATCGCTGAAGATATTGCATCCACACGAGTATCGACGTCATGATCTCCAAAATGAATACTTTATACTTTGGTAGTTTTCTAGAAATCCAGCAAAACTTCGACCAACTTATTTTTCAAATCCCATTGGTGTTACAAGAAGTGGCGGCGCTATGGTGACAGTAGGCATAGCTCGGCGCCTCCCGCGCTTTCGGCGCATCCAATAGGCCGCATCTGTTATATCGAGTGACCGTGATGAGAACCAGTACAGTGAGATGCTTCTCGCGTGTTAACAACGCTCAGGGTTGGGCAGTATCGCGATTCAAGAGTATCGCGATAGTATCTTAGAGATACTTTTAAGTATTAGTATTTCGGTATCGAGATATATTTGCAAAATGTATTTGTATCTCAGTAGTGAAATATTTTTAAGATGTGTTGATTATATCGCGAAACTACAGGATACAAGTATCTGGTTACTTTTTTGTCGGGAATGAGCTAACCTGTTTCTAAGGGGGAAAGGAAGACTTTTGTACTACACCAAGCAAAGACACGCCGCTGGTTGCCCACATAGTGGGAGGCGGCGAAGGGTTCTCCACACGCAAAGAATGGCCCATGTGGTAAAGCGCCCGACGCTAAGCCGGCAGAATCGTGGAGGCAGTCACGCCGACGAAAGCCGTAGTCTCGCAAGGCAGGTGCCACACCTCCCCTATCTTTTCTGGGCGGCAAGTCATTTCGCGACCTTTTGTTGAGGCCGAACCAGCGTTGCCTAAATGACAGCCCATTTGAGAAGCTGCTCTTGGCTTAAGTGCAAGTTAACGCAACCACCATCTCGGCTATACAGATCTCGATATGCTTGACTTGTAATGTTTCAAGAGAGAGAGAGAGAACAACTTTATTGAAAACGCCTGCAGAATCGATTAGACTCCCTCCACGCAGGGAGGACGAGCTTTCATTGCGACGCGGCCATTACAGTGGGGTCCCGCGTAAGTTTCAATGCGGTGAAAAAATAATCGCAATATTACCCTGCGCCTGATTAATATTTTTTTTGGAGCACGAGTATTCCCGAAATCAAACAAATATTCTAGTATTTGTATACTTGTATCTGTATTCCTGTATCTGTATGGCGGAATACTTTTTTCGTCTTTTTGCAAAAGTATTTCGGAAATATCCCGTTACGTCACTGACAAATGTATCTCATTATCTGTATTTTAGGCTCCCAGTGCATGTATTTCGATATTACTTTTGTATTACTTTGTTATCTAGACAGCTAGCGCTGGTTTTTTGTCATACTTCTAGACATGCTGATAGGTTTGCTTTGTTTCACTTCTCTGTGAGCTTGTGTGCCTTACGGCTCCATTTGTACATGTAAATTTGCAACTGTATAGATTCCCACCTGCATGGTCCTTCGTGACCGCAGTATACTGTAAATAAATAAAATAAATAAATGTGTATTCCGGAATATTTTTCTGAGTATCTCTGCCCAGGCCTGAAACGCTTACGGTGTTTTGCAGAATCGCCGTTATGCTGCTTCTGTTCCAGCAGTAGTTCACACCAATAAATTCCTGCTGTTGAAGTTCCTGCCTGAGGCGCCTTAAGTGATGGAAGCTGCATAGCCAGATCTTTCCTAATCGAAGGCACCAAAATTGTATGCGAGAGCACACTTTAAGGTAATACCACTCCCCACCCTTCCACGATTTATAAACTAGTGGCAAACGGGACGTGGTGGTGTCATGGTTTGCCGTGTTTTTTCGTGGACTAGCAGCACTGGCTGTTGGTGGCTAGTGTTTTGCAAAAGGTGGCTGAATAATTGTTAATGTTGCCTATCCACAGCTATACTGGAAGACTGCCTTCATTCCAATTTATTAAAGTGATTGAGTTGTCTATCAGTTTACTCCATGTCTCAGATAAGTTGCATCCATCAGCAGTCATCAGTTAACTGTTTCCGTCAGTAGGTCGGGGAAAAAAAGGCAGTGTTCAGTATGGACAAAATAGCAGCCAAAACTGTGTATATCGTAATGTGTCGTGGTCCAGAGGTTTTCTCAGACCATTAGTGAACATGAGACCATGAGTATGTTATGTTATTTCTTTGTCTATTCAATTCCATGCTTCCTGCTGTTTATCTCAGGCGGGAAAGTTTCGGACCTCGGTGACGTAGATGGAAGGAACCTGTGGGAGGCCCTGACAACGTTCCAGGACATCGGACGTGAAGACATTGTTCTGGAGATTGAAGGTCGAAACCAGGCGGCGGCTATTATATCTGGCAGGCAAGTAAAACGTATTCCGAGCAGCTTGTGCGCAAGTGTTTCGTTTGCAAGCGGTTTCGGCTTAATTATAAGGTACAGCATGCCCCTATAGTGTGAAAAATCCGGGATCCGTGGTAACGTTTGTGGGCATCATAAAAGGCTATGTGCCACAGACATTGGGTAAATCCCCCTACTCACCACTGGTCCACTAAAAATGAAACCAACAGTTAGCCCAACAAATGGCATGTGCGTTACTATAGTGACACCACTATAACGTGATTCTTTGTGGTTATAAAAGGTGGTGGCTATACTACCATCTGAAAGCTTTAGAAAAAGTGCTTAATAAAGAGCAGCGATACAACATGGAGCATCTTAACCGAAGGCTTCTTTGCAAACCTGTGTATAAGAGTGGTATGGTCAAGATGCAATAAAAGTATACTACCACCTCAAAGCTTAACAAAACAGTGTTTAATAACGAGCAGTGATACGACGTATCTGAAACCCTTGAAAAACATAGAAATTTGTTAGCGTGACGAAAGGAACGCCGCCAGCTTCGCTATTTCATCGGTGTCTGCGAAGTGGAGCTGATCGAATTTTTAACAGCCAACCTGTTAGTAGTCCGCCGTGGTGGAGCAGTGGTTCGGATGCTGACCCGAAGGTCGTGGGTTCGATCCCGGCCGCGGCAGTCGCATTTCGATGGAGGCGAAATAGTAACAGGGCCGTGTACGGCGCGATGTCAGTGTACGTTAAAGAACACCGGATGGTGAAAATTTCCAGAGCCCTCCGCTACGGCGCCTCTCATTATCAAATCGTGGTTTTGGGACGTTAAACCCCACATATTATTCACCTGTTAGTAAAACCAACGGCAGTGGTGTTGCAAGAAACTCGCCGTGCCGCTGCCTAGCAACCACCAAGCGCAGTACGCGCTCTGCGATGGAGACCGTCCGACCATAAAAACTGCAAAAAGAAAACTCGCCGCGTCGTTGCCTAGCAACCGCCGTACACAGCTCGCCCTCTGCGATGAAGACCGCCGCGCATAGCGACTAAAAGAGACGCCGCCACGTGAGGGTGGCAGCGTTTCGGTATCTAGATGACCTGATAAATCGCCATGCTGGAGGGCTATCCCGGCTATGAAGGTGGCATTTATTCACTATAACACAAATTTGTGCTCCTCTGCAGTGGTAGAGGCTTTCTTTTTTCGCGGGTGTTCTGTCGAGACCGAACCGACGCTTTCTAGAAGACAGCCTACTTTAGAAGCTCCTGTTGCTTAAGTGCAACTAACGCGGCAACGCTCTCAGCAAAACAGACCGTATGTGCAAAATGAGTGCATACTTCTTATCAATTCACGGGTGTTTGTTAGTGATTCGAGTGATTTGCTGGAGCTTTGCTTCTTCCAGCATAGTCCCTTTTGTTGTCACCAAATATGGCGACTTCGGTGTCTAGTGCTTGTTACTCTTGCTCTGAAGTCGTGTATTTTTTATTGCGATTGATCCTTGTCTAATATGATTATTACCAATTACGTGCTTTGTAACAACCCCCGCCCCCCGGGTAATGTCCGCTGAAGGTACTGTAATAAATAGGACTTATAAACTGCAAGCTTCTGTTCACTGCAACGTTATTTACAATATTATGATGCACTTAATAACTGTCTCTGCTGGGTATGAGCATCCCCGAAAAAAAAAAAAGTATTGCAGTATCTGTATTGCTGTACCTCAATTCCCGAATACTTTTTTCGTCTTTTTGTAAAAGTATCTCCGAAATAACCCGTTACGTCAAGGGCAAATGTATCTCGAGGCTTCCAACCCATGTGTTTAGATATCTGTATTCTGCAATACTTTTTATAGAGCATCTCTGCTCAGCCTTGCTACAAAGCACCGGCTCGCATTCACGGGAACGCACGAAGAGGGCGTGCGTGCTCGGGCAGCGCGTGTCGTCGGTCACGTGGTACTGCACGCTCGGCGCAAGCGTGGAGCGCTTGCGACTTCCGGTCGAATCCCCGCTTTTCGCGGAGTAGAGCGAGCTGCTCTGTGGAGTGGATCTGGCGTCGCAGCTGCTCCAAATCTGCCAGTGAAACATGAACGAAGCTCCGTCAGTCTGCCAATGGAACGGAATTGCTCCACATGGAGCAGAAAAAAAATGCTATCGGAAATGCTTCGAATGTGCCATTACAATTCGCCATTAATAATAATGACAATATTATCACTATTTTTGTAACATCTACAGTGAAACCTCGGTGATACGATCACAGCTCATACGAATTTCGGAGTGATACGAATTTTCCTTTGGTCCCGGCCAAGGCCCATTGGCCTGCAATGTAAAGAAGTACGATTGTTGCGAACCGATTTTCACCCCGCGACATTTGATACGAACGTACGCTACCGTTCCAGGTACGAAGAGGTGCTGTCCGCGCTGTCGCGGAAGAAGCGCCAAGCACGTGCGAGCGCGGAAACGCAAGCGCGGGCATGCGCGCCGCACCGCCACATCGTCAGAATGACGGTGTAAGAAAATACTTTTCTTACGGTGAGAATAAACCTTCAGAGACGCGTCATGGCCTCCGAGATTGTGTGCGCGAATCTTTGAGGCTCTAATGGGCCTCCGTGTGTCTTCGCGTTTAGATTACAGAGGGCATTGGCGCCATGCTTTTTTTAAAATGCGAATGCATTTCTTAGTCGGGCTATGTCAGGCATCCGGCGTCGTGCGGCGTTGGCGTTGTCCGCGGCGGCCTCCGCGCGCCGGCAGGTGTTATCTCTCCGCTCTCACTCCCTCTCCCATAGCAACAGCTGCGGGCGCGCGCGCTTATCCTCGCCCCTAGCAACCGGAGCATGTGGTGCGAGAGAGTGTAGGAGAGGGTAGGTGCAGTGCTTCGCCGCTCCTTCTCTCGCCGTTCGCTCTCTCTCCTCCCTGCGCCCCACTCTCCCGTCCGCTCGCGCCTCACTCTCGACCGTTCGCTGGCTGGGCGCCTCTCAAGGCGATGGCAGAAGTCGGTGTCGGCGCAAGAAATGCGCTTGTCCTGTGTCCTCCTTCATCTTGTGTACCGTCTTTTTGCTCTGCTTTTTAAACCATGAAGTTCAACCAACTCGCCCAGTTTTGTACGCTGTTGCAAGAAATGCATTCGCATTTCCTCACGATTCCCTTCGGGGAGGTGGGGGCATTTTTTTCTAACGCGTTGACACGGGCTGCTGTCGTTGTACTGTGCTTACGCGTGCCTGCCTCGTGCATCAGACATCCTGTGAAAAGTGGACGAGGACCGAAAGAAGGCGAGGACGGTATTGGCGAAAGAGTCAGGCCTCACAACGTCAACATGCGCGACTGTTGAGGTCGCACTTGTGCGGGCACGGCCGTAAATCTCCCGAACATCCCCAACACCTCCGTAATAACAAAATCATAACATAGGACCATGGTTCTGGAATTTTGTGGCCTTGACTTAACGCGAAAAAGCGCTTCTTCCTTTACTTTCACCGCATTACTCCAGTGTCACGCGAGAAAGCATAGAAAGTTTGTAAGGGGCTTCTGCTGTCGCGGGTCACAACACACCTGGTTCATTAATTAAGCACGCGCGTACGGGCCCTATATTTACGAGTACTGGTGTGATTGCCGACATCTAAAAACTTAACTGACAATCATTCAGAGTTCTTCCTAACGTTGCTGCGGCCCTGAAAAACAATAAATGAAAATGTACGCCAGCTTTCTTTTGTCGGAAGCTAATTTTCTATGCTTTCTGGTGATACGATTTTCGGATGATACGAATATTTTTGGTGGTCCCCCGAGATTTGTATCACCGAGGTTTCACTGCTAGATTATTCCCTAGATCCTGTGAGGAGGTTTCAGCGATTCAAGGAAAATTTTGATACTCTTCAAACACACGCCTACAACGATGAGCACCGCGTTCTTTTCAATAAACACAAAGCATAAAACAACTATCCCAACCACGTAAGGCGCTCATGAGGATAAGAGGCTTCAGCGAACTCCAAAGCACGCACGGCTGCCTGCATAATGTTTTTATTAAGCATTATTGTTGCGCAAACTGCTTCTTCGGCGGCAGATTGTGACGTTGGCTGAGACGTCAATAGCATTCCATTCCTAAAAGAACCGGCTTAGCGACTGATTTCATTGTTATTGGTAGGCAACACATAGTGAGTCATGCCGAGATGCAGAGTGAATAGTAGGAGCGGAGAGTGGATAATCACTGTATCATGAAACGTTCAGTTACCAACTCACCCAGCTTGCCGTTTTAGATGCGAAGCAGCTTAGAGCGGAGTTCAATCCGACGGTGTGCGGCCTACCACCCATACTGCGCATGCGCCAACTCTCATCCCTCTCCTCGCGTGAGCGTGAGGAGGTGGCGTGAGCGTTGCCTCCGCTTCGTTTCTCCTCTCCCGTTTCTCTCTCTCCGGCGCAGCTGTGCGCTCGTATATAGTGCGGCGTGCGCTCGTATATAATGCGACGTACGCTTGCTCCGTTGCACTCTCCTTCGCAACGGCGCTATAGATGTCAACGTTGGCGCCAGCTGTAGCGGCATCGGTAACGTAAGCTGTGACAGCTGCGCAAGCAGCGTAAGCAGCACCGCTGATACACAACTCCACACACAAATCAAACATACACGGAAACATACAAATGGAAACACCCAATGGAAACACGAGTGAACACAAGCGCTGCTTCGCATCCCCACATGGTTCCCTTTAGTGGGAGATGGTGTAATTTTTTATTCAGTTCTATACTTCAAGCGCCACGTTGTCTATAATTAATCAAGTTCAACATAACCCGGACTGGGAGACCGCGGCATTAGCTACGAGGCTCAGCTTGTGTCGGCGTTTTTTTTTCTTGGCCTTCATCATGTTGCGCTGCCGATTTCACAATAAGATTTCACAATATGGCAACGAGCTCAAGCGTGCTGTTTTAATTGCATATAACACTCAGAAGTTTTAGTTTCTCAAAGCTTCGATTGACATCCGCTTTCGCCGTTAAGGGATGGCGACACAATTTCCTAAATGTTCAGCGTTCTTTCAATACAGAAAAAAGCATTGTTTTTATCAAAACCTCGCACTTCAGATGTGTCCATAGGAAACCATATGTAAAGGTAATATTTGGTGCCACCCTGGCGACACATTTCCTTTCTTTTTTTATTGCGATAGCAATTATATGGACAGTCTCGACGGGTTTTTGCCGTCGCCGTTGCCGTCGCCGCCGCCGTCATGTCGCGTATGAAGTCCAAGTTGATAAGAGCCCCCTGCGCATCGTACATTCTACCAGCGGGTAATAGCGCGCGAGCGGGAGCGATGAACGTGGCTGAAGCGGAGAACAAACGAACCGGCAGGCGCACGCGATAAGATTCCCCCCAACTGTTCGACCGGCCCCGCCCGTCATTCACGAGCGTGAAAAGAGGCAAGCGGGGGGGGGGGAGGGGGGGGGGTTCCCTCGAGCGACCTTCGATTTTACGAGCGCGGTCGTCGCGGGCGGCCGCGCTTATCTCCCATCTCGGCAACCGACAGCGGGCGGCCGCTATACCCATCTACTTGCTGCGCTCTCAACGCGAAGAGAATGTGGTGTTAAGAGTGTCCCTGGAGCGGCCGTATTCTCTTAAACCAGCGTTTTCTAGAGTTGCGTGAGATCGGATCTAAAAGAGTTAGCTTCCAGCCTCACTTCGTATAACAGAACAATTTGTTGCTATCGCATTCATCGCTTCACCCTTGCGGTGAACTGTGACTTTTTTCTCCTTCTTGCGCTCCTCTCTTTCCGTCTCTCTCACCTTTCTACTCCCTTTTCGCCCAGCGTAGGATAGCCAACCGGAGTGCTGTCTGGTTAAACTCCCTGCTTTCTCCCTTTTGTATTCCTTCCTTCCTGGCGACACATGATTCCTTCCGAATGATTCAAACAACAAATGTGGCTGTTCTGAGTAATTTTTTCTAGGTGACAATCATGTTCATGAGCGTACCACTTGAAAAGGGGTGCGGACCAATTGCCACTACTACGCTCGTTGCAGTCATGTATTACTTCATGTAACGCAAGCTACTATCTCAGCTCTCTTTTACTCTCTCTCTCTCTCTTTTTTTTTTGCAGCTGCGTCTATACTTTACAGTTATCTACGCATTTAACTACAGCTATTATATCAAGCTCATCCCAGCGTTTTTCCTCCGAAACATATATGCCATCCACGGGAACGCTGGTAATCGCGGGCGCACATGCTTGAGATTGCCGTCACATTAGATGACAATTGCCAGGTGCGCACGTGAGCTGATGAATGCTATTTCGTGGGCATCGAAAAGTTTTGCAGTTAGCACACCTTCAGCGTCGTCGCATTTATTTCAGTAGTACGCACTACGGAAATGCAAACATATACAGCCAAAGTTCAGTTGCAAAATGCTGTCTTGTAGGGCCAGCTGGTACATGATACTGCGTGGAAACAGCGCAGGAACGGGACGAGTACAGCTAACTAGTACAGCGCTCGTGTTGTGTGTTAGCTCTACTCGTCCCGTTACTGCGCTGTTTCCACGCAGCAAAGTTCAGTTATGTTGCAGTTATCTTTGCATGCCGCAATCCCAATCGGAAATACTTTTTTCCTCTTTGTGATTGCCGAATGAGCGCTGCAGTAGTGAGGAAGGCCATAATGAAGCACGTCAAACGCCACCCTGGCAGGTACAAACTGGTAAACCGTTCCGAGGAACCTTGTGAGCCGTATCTCAGCAGTCGAGTGCCGCCTCCAGAAGGGGAGCCGCCCAGAAATCTCGATCTGGACGCCCTGATGGAGTCATCTCAGGCCTGGAAAGCACTGCAGGCAGCGACCGTCGACTCGGACCATCGTTTCTGGTATGAGCCTAGACCCAACTGGCGCGAAGAGGCAACCATTGCGTGCAGCGCCAACGACAAGCCAGGCGGGCCAACGGTCAACTTTGATCCGTGCGACACTGTCTTTGTGTTCGACATCTTCAATGACCCGTGCGAGCTCAACAATCTGGCATTGTCACAGCCAGAGGTAAGAGCGAGTGTCGGAGACGGTCAGCCGTATGCTGAGTTATGTGTTTGGGTAAGGGAGCTTACAACTGATCGGTGAGTATAACGGTATCTTGTGGCACCATGAGGGGTCTGATGTGCACGGTGCGTCGCCTATAGACTTGTCAACGAGAAGAAACGAAAAACATCACTGCACCCTCCTTCAATTAGTTACTCCAGTTGAGTATTGAAATAAACAGCTTCGTCACTCCAGCTTCATGAGGAGTTAGGCAAGTATTGACTGTTGAGTGAGTGAGGCACGAGTTCACTTCGTTAACTTAAATATACACACGTTCAAGGAAAGATGCGATAACTCGAGCAGCGTACTCTAAACTGAGAACGTACACCTGCATATTTCAAGCAGTGCAAATTCCATGGCCTGATTACCGCACGAGAGGAGCGTTGCCTCGATTTCTTCTCCCCCGGGGGGACAGCTGCGCTGTCAAGGGCCCCCCCTGCAGGAACTACGTCATGTATTGGCTCGCGGTGATAAAGGGTAGGAGCATGCTTAACGTTTAAGGGTTTTGTAGAAGCAGCTGCTCATCTGTCTCTCCCTTGGAGCCACCGCTCTCTTTAGGAAGTGGTGGCTCTGCACGCAAATGTTTATTCCTGCTGCACAGAAGGCGAGCACAGATACACAGATACGCGAGCACAGATACTTTGAGCGTGACGCGCTAATTTGCGATTGATAGCTTCCAAGAACACATACTCATATTCTGCGAACAGAATATTTGCAGAGTCTGGTGTGTCCTGTACAGGCACAGCTACACAAAGGAGGCAGCCTGCATGCCTGATGATTGTTTAATTGACAGTAACCTATTATTGGCACCACACCCTACCGTTCTTCCACCATATACAGCCGTCAGCTGTTCTCTGAAAAAGGTAGAAGGACAAAAAATCTATCGTATCCTGTTTGGCAAAAAAAAATTGTTTTACGCTCAATCTTGCAGACACGATGTTGAGTCAACGCAAGAGCGCGCTTCGATTCGAAGTTGGACGCGTCTGTAATGAACTACCCGTATTAGCGATTAATTGTTGTATCGAAATACATTGGATGATAGATTTGTAAGTCTACCATTGAATTTGCACTCGGCAAGAGTACCTGTAACTCATCGATTGATTCAGTAAGCCTGCATTGACGCAGCTTCTGTACTATATTGTCGAAAACAATAAAGAAGCAAGAGGCGATACAGTTTTGACGACACTTCGAATTTGCGGGTACCGTGGTAATTCGACACCGAATACCCAGTGCTCAATATTTGTTTCTTCAAATTAGTGGTCAATGTTTTAAGCGCCATATTCGGCATCTCCCACCAGTTTGACATTTGTGACATCCCCACACAGCTCACTAAGACGTCACATAACGTGGCATCACATCATAGCGTCATGACATGGCATCATCGCTCTACCGAACGTAGGCCTATCACGGAGACAGTGCAAAACAAAAGATAAAGGAAAAGTAGGGCAAAGCCAGGTGTGTGAAGTGCAGAAAGTATTAGAAGGGGGGTCGGCGTAGGATCAATAGACCGACTGAGAAGAAAAAGACGACAATGACTTTCGCCTTCAAGATGCCTTAGGCGAATGCACAATGGACCGTGCGAGTTTTATAGCTCCCACTTTTCGTTCGCTCACTTCCGCTTACAGTGTTCCTACGTTAAAGGAGCATCTCGCCCTCCACGGTGTTAGTTCAGCGTTGTTTTGGGTGTAGGTGCTCACGTCATCTCAATCATTTAATTTCGATGGCTTCACGTGTCGGAACCACCTTATGACGCGCCGCAGTTGATGACTCCGATCTTTTTTTTTCTTTTTTTTGACTATGCAGTTCATAATTATTTTTGCAACCCACTCTCCCTCCACCCTCCTTCAGCCCCTTATGAAACGTAGTACCCGCTACCAGGACCTCAACCTTTGCGTTCGATAATATAGCAACCCAAAGCCAGAAAACCTAAAGCGCCGCGGTGGATTAACGGATAAATTAGGGAATGCGAAAAGCAAACATTATGAAAGTTGAAAATAAGCAATGCATGACTAGTTGCATTAGACGCACTCAGAGTACAAGGCTAACTGCTTATATTCACTTTTTTGGTGCAATACTTACAAGCCGCAGAAATGTAATATATGTAAGGGCGATAGCGTTATATTAGTTTTTTTTCTCTCCATTTTGTGGAAGACTACATAGTCTCTCTTAGTTGTTATTCTAGTAACATGCAAACATACGTCTGGCGGGGATGAGTACAACCATCGAAGCCAATACATCTCGCAAATGTTCGAAAGTTTTGTACGGGCGATACCTTCAAGACTTCCATATTATGAATAGTGGCAAAATCAAGTTCACGCTCCTTAGATATACGAGCGCTGCTCGGAATTATATGCGAAGAATACTCAAGAGTCATGGCTTAAACTTCATTATGAATAATATATTGATAACATAGTTTCATTTCCAAAAGTGGCGGTTTATGCGAGACGTTCGTGGTGTTGCCGGTGACAAAAACCAGTCATGTTATTTATATCTTCTTTTTTTTTTGCAGGAGACAATAGATATTCACATGATTCTACTAGAGGCATGTCACACGTAGACAAATCAGTTGAATTCATGCATGAACTCAAATAAGGATCGCTGGAATGGTTCTCTTATCCACCCTTGTATGTCAGGAGGACGACAGAGATGGTAACCGGATGGTTGAAGCGGCGGCGACGTGCTTTCTCTCAGCCCGGGCACGACCACAGCAAGTGTGTCAACTGCCTTAATAGAAGCGTCAAAAAGGGTCATATAGTTATGTACGCTGCTCAATAGTGTTGCGGCGAGAGGTTGGTCATTGCCAGCGTGAGCACAATGCCAATGTGAATCCTCCGAAGCGCCGTCTTCTCTAAGCGAGTAAGCCAACCAGGAAAGTTGGAACCACTCAGTGGCATCAATGCTTGTGTGGTGCATCGGAGACATTCTCATTCGTTGCAACACAGCTCAAGTTATACGTTTTGCCAGAGTTTCATATGGATTAGTATTACGTAGAACTTAGCAAATAAGTGTGCAACACCTATATAGCAACTATCGGGCTAGAATTAAGCTATCGAGCTTGAAGCACAAGGGCTGATAAGTACGGGACGCTAAAAGCACACAGGTACCACACTATTTAAAAACTCATTACGCGAGTACACGTGTGTAGTCGCCTATTCCCTGGCAACGTGGCGAACGGGAGAGTCACATTCTAGGGGAACTATAATGTGCGTGGTTTTATTACAACATAAATTCGTTCAGGCTATCACTCTAAAAAGCAGCTGTGCTGAAAATTATACCTTCATTTCTCGTAGTCGCACAAATGTGATGTGCTCTTAGTGACAATGATTTCTGTGTTGTTTTAATGTCGAGCGGTGGTAGTGGTGGTGTTATAGCAAGCTCACTATATGCTGCAAAATTATCCACGTATTTCGCGCACGTCATTGGTAATTTATGGTGTAGCTTGAAAGCTGTAAAGCAGACGAGTGCTTGCACAGGGATGTTGTGCGAAAAAGAAAAGCTGCCAAAGCTGAGAGCCCGTTAAAAATACACCCCTAGAAATAAAGTAAACTCACGAGTCGGAATACTGTGCCCGAAAAATGCACTTGAACAGCAAAGGGCCCCATTTCTGTCTTGCACGCTATATCAAAAACACAATGCGTGGTAAACCAGGCCTGTCCTTGAGACTTTAAGACCACGTTCTCCAACCTGTGCTTACATTTTTTTTCAGAACCAAAATTGTAAAACACCAACAAAAAACTGCCCAGATTTCTCAGCACTATATGACAAATAGTGAATGGGAAATTTTCGTTCCCTTTACTGTTTTTTTAGCTTGAGCACCTGTCGCAAGGATTGCTCATTTTACTGTCGCGGTAATTTATAAATCTAGCAGCTCTTCGAGTATCAAAGCTTTATCGCGAACTGTGGGTGTCAAAGCATACCACATGAGGTCCTGGTGGGGCTTGCATCAGGAATAAGGATTTGTGCAAGAATAAAATTTTAACTTTTCTTTTTCATTCCAGTTGCGGGAAAGCTTGCTCAACAAACTGGCAACCTACCGCATGGTGTTATCTCCGCGTCCTCGGAACGACGAAGTGGATGAGCGTGGTCAGCCGCTACACCACAACTGCACATGGTCGCCCTGGGTGAACGTGGAGCCGTCGCCTCAAAAGGATTGCTCCTGCTGAAAACACATACATGACACAACCGAATGCAAACACGTTTCTCTGGTACAACCTTACTCCATAAAAGTCCATGCTCGTGCAGGGGGTGTCGCTTGAGCCACCGTTACGGCAGGTGGACTTACCTCTGTCAACTGGACACGTTTTTGACAAGTGTACTCTTCTTGGCCCCTGGATGAAGATAGGTCCACTTGTCGACACCTTGGTTCCAGTGACCACCCTGTTCACGGATGTCTCATCTCTACAAATATCCATTTTACACTGAACTCCTGTCTTGTGAGCATTCAGAGTGTACACCTGGTTACGGAGAACAAGCTTGAGGATTTGCAGAAAAGCTGGCGAGCGCTTCCGTGCCGAAATGGCATATAAAAACGACAGGCCTGCGCGGGACAGGCAGCACATTCACGGCGAAAGCTGGGAGAGCTGCCTTCATAGAGCCCCTTCTAAACACTATTGGGGCAACTACCACAGTACACATGCGCGATACCCACTACGCCATAAATTATATTTTTCTGAAGTATCTACATAAGCGCCCACTGTGTCATTATTCGTCATTCGCAGATTCTGTTTTGTTTGTTTTATCGCCTATTGTCGTCACTGACACTTCTACTCTTTCATTCTTTTACATCCCCTTTCCCCTTCCCAAGTACAGGGTTCCACAGCGGAGGCTACCTCTAGTTAACCTCCCTGTCTTTCCTCTATCTTTATCTCTCTCTCTCTGTGCAGAGGAGCGAGGTAACCACTTCACATCAGTAAGGCATTATGGGTACTTGATTGATGCTGTGACGAATAAAATTATGGCTGAGCACTTTGTAATGAGTTGGAAGCTTTGAACGACCCACTCGCTACGCATTTCGCATTATGTGGTGTCTGGTTGTTACTTTACTCTTCAACCACAATATATTAAATATGTTAACGCGATTTCTTGCGCGGCATGACGCTTGTATAGGGTTTTTTCTGAAGTAGCTGCATCGACCGGTGTGGCTTTGTGGTAGAATACTCGACTGCCCCGCAGACGGCCCGGCTTCAAGTCCCATACGATCATGGTTGTTTTTTTTTTCTTTTTTTTTTTCATTTCGCGCGATAGCGGTTACCGACACCGGCGGTGGCGGTGGCGGAAAACTACGCCAGCAAAATATCGACTGTTCTTTTGATCTCATAACAGCTTTCGTTCGAAAATGGCGGCGAAATCCGTTCTCAGATTAAAATAACGGTTGGTCGTCCGTTACATCATCAGATGAAACGTAATTACGCGTAAATGAATCTAAGCCCGCCACCAGCTTCGAGTACCTCGCCCCAGAAGGATATGTAGAAAGCCATCTTCCACTGCGTTCGAAACAGCGTACTTCACAGCTATTGCGAAAATTTTTCTTTTTTATTCCCCACGTTAATCAGCTGCTCGAGAGAATGGAGTTCGCTGGGCTTTCGTTGCAATCCGGGAGAAGCACGGTGGACACAGCCCGCAAGGATTTCGGCTAATTACGGCGCTCCATGGGCAGATACGGAAAAGAAATTGCACGGTGTACATATACGTTATCGCTCCCTACAAGTGACCACGTGACATATTTCGCTAAGCTCTCATTGCCATCACACTAATATCGATTTTCCTACACCCATTATTTTGAGTAGTAAGTAATCAAGAGAAAGCACCCGGTGACCCCTATTAGTCATCACCACGCTACATTTTTGAACGTCATCTTTGTGTGTCACCGAGATGACAAAACCACTTTGGCAAACTCCACTATATGTTGTGGCTAAGGGTAAGGTGGGAGCACAGATAGATTTAGTGCTCAGCTTTTAGGCGGCCAGGTTACTGGATGGAGCGTCGTTAGCAACCGTGTGAACGAGCTGGGGTTAAAGGGATACTGAACAAAATTTTTGCCGGTGAGATTTTCAGCGGAAGTGAAAGCTCGGGTGCTGAAATTGATTGATAGCGCCTTGCTTTCAGACAGAAACTAACGGAAAATATTGAACTAATTCATCATCATCAGCAGCAGCAGCCTGACTACGCCCACTGGAGTACAAAGGCCTCTCCCATGTTCCGCCAATCAACCCGGTCCTGTGTTTGCTGCTGTCACGTTGTACTCGAAAACTGTCGGCCCCTCGCGCGCTTGCCTTCTCTTGGAATTCATTCAGTTACCCTTAATGACCAGCGGTTATCCTGCCTACGCGCTACGCGCCCGGCCCATGTCCATTTCTTCTTCTTGATTTCACCTATGATATCCTTAACACCCGCTTGTTCCCTTACCCACCCTGCTCTATTCCTGTCCCTTAACGGGGAACTCCGGCGATTTTTCGATATTCACCGATTTAAATAAAACTTTCAATATATGTTCTCTTCGCTGCTCTGATCGTATGCGCCAAATTATACAGCCGTAAGTCATTTAGTTTTTGGAAAACGAATTTTAAAAATTGGTAGCCAATTCCGGAATCACGCCTTCAAATGCAGGCCACCCTGTGTACGTGACGCATCTTTGTACTCCTTTCTCGCCCAGTAGGCGGACGCAGCGCGCGGCGCGCGCTTTTTCCGTCGAGGCGACGCTGACGCTAGCACAGTTGCGTGGCGGATTTCGTGACGTCATCGCATACCCAGCATGGAGCATGGAGAAGCTCCCTGTTTCGGTTTCTGTTTTGGCTCATCATTCATTGCTTATTTAAAATTATTGACGATAGTGTCGGCAAAATGAACCACCTTAGCTGTTGCAGGACTGTTAATACTATTTGAAAACGGCGTTATATCAGTATGGTCGAAAATGCACCGGAGTTCCCCTTTAAGGTTATACCTATCTTTTTCCTTTCCATTGCTCGCTGCGTCGGACGTTAAGAATGGGCGTTGCGTTAAAAACTGAGTAAGTTTGCGCAAGAAAACCGTACCTCGCGGCCACACTATTGCTTAGAAGAAGTGGCGTTTCCATTGCCGGAAACCGACGTACTAAGAATGCTCCCAGCCACCCACGCACGTCAATGGCTCGCGCGTTCGTGTAGACGCAGCGAATGGCCGCACGAGGGAGGTATTCTTGATGTGTCCATCTAATGGAGATGTGCATTTCGGCTAAGCACCTTCACACTCGAGAAAGCGGCGAGCTGGAACGTCATCGTGCTCCGGACCATGTCGACGCACCGAACCCGCACAGCATATCCAGAGATTATGAATAAAGAAAGTGGAGGAAAAATACAGCAATATGACACTTTAGCGAAATCGACGAGTCTGTCCTTGCATATGAGCGTTTCCCAGGTGCTTGGGACCGACGCAGGCAATGTGTACCGACCTTCACAAGTGCATTAGACGGGCTGCCGCAATAAACGTAATTCGAGGGCTACCGGAATCACAGAATCAAGTCATGCACAGCCTCCGCGATTCACGCGGCCAAAACCCAATCTCTGGAGGCTGCTTTCGTTGCGTACAAGCGCATTCCGCCCCTCTCATTTGTGTCGAGAGTTTTCAAAGCTCCGCAACGTCAAAATGACGCTGCTGAAGATGAAACAGAAACAGAGGGCATGCTGCTCGCCGAGCTACAGCCAATCAGCCACGACCGAAATGGACAGTCCATTAGATGGACACATGGAAAATAGCTCCCCTACGGAGACCGGTGGCGCCGTGCCGCCGCGAAGCCAATCTACCGCTGCGACCACCTGCATGCGAGTGTCGACTGCCCGGTTCTGTTTCCTGCTTCCACCGCCGACCCACGTGACGTGGTGGCCAACGGCGCGCGCTCACAATCTTCTAAATAAGCTATCTCTTTAAATACATGTTATAGAAACGCTGTGTATCGAAAGAGTCACGTCTTACGAGTCGAATTTGGATGCTTGCCTTATTTTTTTTTTCATAAGTTCCTTCGCTATAACCTTAAGGTTGAGATATCAACGCAGATATTGTTAGAAGGCTGCTCTTAAGCGGGCGTTTCAAGACTGCGTGTCGTTGGCATTCGTCGTAACCGAGCAAACAAGCACAGCGAAAGACCGTCCGGCTCGCCCTCCGCGAGCCACGCGACACTCCTTCCTTTTAGATGCGAAGCATCTTATGCTCGGGGCTTTGTCCGTCCCTCCCTCCCACGTCCCGCGTCCGGCCACTTTCATGAAGTAGGGAAGCACCCACTATGCGGACCAGAACACTGTAGTACAATAAGGCCGCCAACCACCACTACAGTCACCAGAGTCATGGTGACGAGAAACGTCACCATGACGTTTCTCGTCACCATGACTCTAGAGCAGAGGGTCCCTAGAGGAGAGAAAGGGGGGTAAGCGTAGGAGAGGAGAGAGAGGGGGAGGGGACGCGCATGCGCTGTGGGGGGCATAAGATGCTTCGCATCTAAAGGCATACAGCGCATGCAAGCGGAATCGTTCGTTTCGAACATGTCTGTTTGCTGCCGCCTTGTGAATACCATCAATAGGACTATCAAAACCGCTTTTCTGAACATCAACACGGTTGCACTAAAAGTTTGAAAGCAATCGATTCAGTAGTTTTGACCGAAAAATTTGAACATGGTGAAGAAAAAGCGGGACATAATAGTCCCGCTGCCCACAAAGGGTGAATTGGCATTTGGCGAAAGAATTGCACCGCATCACAAGTGTGAGTCAGTGAGTGAGTAAGTGAAAAGGTTTTATTTCATTATCCGGCGGACAAGTGTATGTGAGGTGCATCACTTGCTAAAGTGGCATCCGACGCCCGCACGCAGAAAAAGAAAAGCAGCCGGATATGTACGAATGCACGCTTCATGGTCGTCCAGTATACGTTATCAAGTGAGTGGCATTGGACAACCACCGTTTTAGCCTAATTCAAATAGCATCAAACGCTTTATTCGAAGGTTGCAGATTCGGTCCTTGCCGGCAGCAAGTTGTCTTTTCGTCCATTTTTTTTCTCGGTACAATCGAACCCACTTATAACAATACTGAAGTGCCACGAAAATTCCATTGTTATAACCCGATAATTGCTCTGAAGGGGTTGCACGAAAAAAAAAGCAAAATAGAAGGACGGCAGGCTGAATTTTTCTGACATGCTTGAATATTCGGACGCTTTCACGGGACCACCACAAGCCTTATAGAGCCAGTATGACAACATCTGAAGTTTTGGACGCTGAAGCTCTTCTAAGTCTCAACTTTTTACTCGAATTCCATCTGTGAAAGTCCATTAACTGAAGCCACCGCCGCTCCTGCGCCATAGCGCATTTTGAAAGTCAGCTTTGCCGCAAGGCTGTGCGTTGAAGCATAAAGCAAATTTCAAGGGGCGCTAGGGGGACGTAGGGTTGTGGGCGGGGGGTTGAGTAGCCTGAATTTCTCGTTTTATTCTTTCTTTTCAGGGATTTCGCCTTCCATTACCTTTCGGCATGGACACCCAATAGCCAGAGTTCATTGTTATATCCGATAATGCGGCATGCGGCCATTGCTGTAAGCGGGTTATCTCACCATAGAAAACATACAAAAGCTGATGCAGCAGCTTCTCATTGTTGTCACCTTTATATTGTTAAATCCGGTATCGTTATTACTGGGTTCGACTGTATATATGTATATATATATATATATATATATATATATATATATATATATATATATATATATATATATATATATATATATATATATGCATATCAATATTGCCACAATGTCGTTAAAAGACGACCAATAACGTCTCCTGCAGCTTTCTTGGCCTCCTTGCATATTCAGATTTCCAGAGGCTGGATCTATCAAAGAAAAACGAGCCCTTGAGTTCCCTTCAAGGAAGGCATCGTCTAGAGTCAATTCTTGACCTTTCCCGGAGTCATTCGCTTTAAGTTTAGTGTAAGACATCCTCACCGTGTATTGCAGACCAGTTTTAACCCTCCCCATCCCGGTCTCCCAGGAATGGGGAGAGTTGCAAGCGCTGTCAGAGAACCGACAACACGACCCTTCTCCCACAAGGGCCAGAAGAAATCTAGATGGTTGAAAGTAGTTGGAACCATTGAATACAGTATCTCTTACAGTGGGGGTTGATTTGGGACGTTGGGCCCCATGAATGAACCCCAATTGTTTGGCCTGCTTACAACGTAGTGCTTCGAGTTTCTTGGAGCTGCGTGCAAGAAAACATACCGCCCAAGCACCCCGTACAGATGGTTAACCAGCGAAGCTGAAACATCCGGCTACAGGCGGTTACAGACGTCGCAGCCGAAGCCAAAGTACCGCTCGAGAAACTCCCGCCGAAAGCGGGCGTTGGCCCCCCATGAACGCGTTCCCTCCATTGCCACATTGACGTTGCTCTGCCAGCAAAGCCGCTTCCTCGGCTCGCCGTTGTCGCTTGCATTCGGCTCGGACGGCTGCCGGATCCTCGGGGCGCAGTTGCTGCTTTCGCTTCTCCACCCGGGCCTGTTCTTGTGGTCGGACTGCTGCATCGGCCCGGCGAACATGAATTCTCTGAGAGAACAGACGTTTGGGCTAGTTGGTTTGTATCGTTCATTGAAGCCATAGCGCTAAAAAGAGTTCCTTCCTTTGGCCACGGTTTAAGGATATGCAAAATCCTCAAGTCTGAATGGCAGCGCATGGCACGAATCTACAGAAGTCTCCTGTACCAGCGCATTCATCTCTCTGCACACAGAAAAAAGGATGCCGATAAAGCTGCCCGGCAATTCCTTTGCGCTTGCGGATCGGACAACCGAATTTTTGTGGAACGTCACGCTTCCAAGACTGCGCGCGGAAAAGCCAAAGAAGCAGCGCTCTCCGGTGCTACAAGCCGTCAGGACTGCGGGCAATATCACCCTCCCGGATCATGTACAACAAGTACTCAGCCTGGGACCCAAGTTCGCCGTAGAACCAAGGAAGACCGCACCTGAACTGCTCTCCATGGCACGAAGCATTGGCAGAGCTGCTCCGGACAGTGAAGGTGCTCGTTGCGTGAGCGAATGTGTTGATGTGTTGTGTCGTAAGAAGCCAGTAGCGACTCATCAACCTGAGCGACGAGTGCAGCAATTTTTACGGGACTCTTCGTTATGTGTCCTACCGGCCGACAAGGAGGGAGGCTTTGTCGTCCTCACCGAGGGTGAGTTCAAAATGAAGGCTGTTGAAGCCGTTGCATCTGTTATGAAGCGCTGTGATGACGTCTCGCTGCAGAAAGTAAAAGCGGAGGGGAAAAAGGTTGTGTTCTCGCTTTAACCTTTCCCGACTGGCGAAATCCTTCGCAGTTAGCAAAAGTCTCCATTTAGAAGTTATGTTTTCTGTTAAGACTCACAAGGTAGATTGGCCACTTAGAGTGATCGTATCCGAAAGAGGGACGTGGCAAAATGCCCTTGCTAGTTTTCTGCAAGACAAGCTGAGACTACTACGTACTGACGACCCGTTCTTGGTAAAAAGCTCAAACGAAGTAGTAGAGTACCTTAGTACAAATAACGAGAGAAGGATGTTTGCCTGCTCGATAGACGTTAAAGACTTGTACTATTCCATGCCGCAAGATGCGCTGATGCGTTGTATTGAAGACCGCATAGATGACTATGGCGTCATTGCCTTCCAGACACTGACAGGAATATCCGCCAGCGGGTTCCTAGAACTACTGGCGTTTTATCTTAAATCTACCTATGTTGAATGTGATGGGACCCTATACCTTCAAAAAACAGGGGTCTGTATTGGCTCCTGCATAGCCCCTGTCTTGAGCGATTTGTTTCTCGGCCATCTAGACAGACGTGTAAAGGAAAAAATGACGGTGCTAAAGATTTTACGCATTTTTAGGTACGTTGACGACTACCTTGTGCTGTATGAGTCTGATTCAGATAACACTGTGACTGGATGTGATTTCTATGTTTCGCGAGTGCCTTGACGAGCTAGTTATAACGCATGAAGTTCCTGTTGATAACGTCATCCAGTTTTTAGACATCCAACTAACTTTGACCAGCAGCCATTGCTGTTGGGAATATCACCCTCGCGAGAATAAAAAAACTTCTCCCATATGCATCAGCACACTCTAAGTTAGTGAAGCGCGCGATCGCTAACTTATGCTTCCTAAATGCATTGCGCAAGTCTTGCCCCCCACCGAATGCAAGTAAGCTTCTCCAGACAAAAAGAGCGGCTGCAGGAGGCAGGCTACCCTGCTCACGTGCTCCTGTCAGTGGCGGAGAAAGCGTTAAGGAAGTTAAAAGAATCGGCAAGCTCGAGCAGGCGCAGTCAGGACAGGCGGAAGATAGTATCGGTGCCATATATGCACGGGTTATCCCACAACTTAAAGAAGGTGGCCAGCAAAGCAGAAGTAGATGCAGTGTTTTCCGCTCCACAAAAAATTGATGAGCTGTTGTAGGGCTACTGACCCTTTTCACAAGAAACGCCGAGGATGCGCGAAGAAGCACCAGTGCCCTTTCGTGGCCTGCGCACAAAGTGTAGTTTATCGGTTCCCATTCTCGTGCGGCAAAGTGTATATCGGGCAGACAGGCAGGTGCCTGAATGATAGGCTCAGAGAGCACAACCAGAAGCTCAACTGTTACCGCGACGGGCATGTATCGGTGCATTGTAATGACTGCGGCTGCCAACCTCTGTTCAATGACTGTGTGGTTCTGTATAGGAATGGTGATAAAGATACGCGAGAGATTGCCGAGGCTTGGTTGATTGCAAGCGAAAATGCCAATTGTGTCAGTGCGCCCTCGATTGCTTTAAGTGCTAAGGAAATCGCGTATCTGGATGATGCAGGATTGCGCGTGTGATACGGTTTTCTGGTGATGTTTGCTGTTTTCAATGCTGTATAAGTACATGTTTCCGGAATAAAAAAAAATTCAGTTGTGAGTAGCGCACGTCCCGTCTTCTTTCTGTGGTCCCTGTCTTTTTAGCGCTATGGCTTCAATGAATGAATTCTCTGACCGATCAGCTGTAGGCGCTGTTCTTGGAAAGTTGTCTGCTGTTCGGGCGTTCGCTCGATCCGTGCCCTCCCGTGTGGAATGCTGCGCGCGGCCTCGGCGGCACGGCTGCGAAGGGATGAACTACGTCACAGACGCCGCAGCCAATGACACGCGTGCTTGGGTACGACGCAGAGAATGGCGTCACTAACGGCGCTGCCACTGGCACGCGCGCTTGGGTGCGACGTAGTGAACGACGTCACTGATGGCGCAGTCAATGGAGACCATTATCGAAACTTGTGACGCACTGTTTTTCGTTTTGCCTAGCCATACACAGCTTTCACTGTAAAACTGCACTTGCTGAAAACCTGAAAACTGTTCTGCTGAAAGTGTTCTTGTTCTTGTTGAAAAGCCTGGCGCCATTCTCAACAGAGAGGTGGTAATCACTTTTCGGTGGAATGAAGGTAACGCAGCCTTACTTTTGCGTCGGCTTGCAACGGTCAACAATGGCGCTTTGTTGAAATTACCCAATGCTGAAAAGCAGTCTCTATCGAAGCGTTGAGTAAGAGGGCGCCCGAGATTCCACGGGGGCCGCATTTCGATATGGCGACATCACCTAGATTTACACTCTACACAGATTTGCATCCACTTGATAGGAACTTATGTGGCTGGTAATTATCCACAGTGCACAACTATAGCGTATATAATAGCCCTTTGTAGGTTCGTCAATAATTTTGGGACGATGACATCAAAACCGACTCTGGTGTAGACTCAGGAACCACAAAGCAATCGGTAAAAACGAAGTTTGTCATATTGTATCCAGTACTTTGCTAAAAAAATAAATACACATATGTTTCTCTCACCCGATTGAGTGTTCAAAATAGGAAAAATCTTGTGCCAGTGACTCATGAAGGCATCATCTTGAGATCAAATCTGCGGGTACGTGGAATGAAACGGCCGAAACAAGTGATGCAGAGGATCATTCCACAAATTGTGCAGAAGAACGTTGCGCGCACCTCGATTCGAGCATTATATCACCGGCGCCTGCGCTTCTTATGAGACTCCACTTAGTGTAGGTCTGTTTCTGTTAAGCTTACTTAACCACGCGATTCGCTAAGTAGGTCGCCTAGGTTGCGCATAGGGGTGATGCCTCTTTCGGAGGGAGGCAAATGCCACGTGCATCCGGCAAGAAACAAAAACACGAATGTGCATACCCCATGAACAGAAAATGGAACGGACAAATACGAAAAACTCGCCGCGCGAGGTATTAATAAGACCGGCTTGCTGCTGTTTCCTCAATCTGTGCGTTAAAATCTCTCTCTTCACGTCGCGACAATATGAAAGCGGGAAACACACGAGGGGTGAAGAAAGGGTCGTTTGACGTCCCTTGAAACCCGCGTCTCAAGTGCAAAGCAACTGCAACCTAATATTTATCAGTACTGCGTGGAAGGGTGTTCCGATTGTTAACAGGCGCCTTATCATCCAGCATGCGGTTTTGAGGCACAGTTCGTGGTTTTCCTTAATGAAACAAATATTGAGCTCAATGCTGCATGCCTCATTGCAAAGAAAAAAATTGAAGCACACTTTGTAAATTCCTAAGTGTATTCGGCGAAAGCCTGTGCCCATTGAGACGGAGTCAGTCAGAATACAACGCTATGCGCGCGTCTCCCTTCTTTCGTGAGTGGGCGAAATTGTGGCCGGGCTACACGGGTGTCGGAGATCAGCAGACGACAACGAAGAAGAACTGATCGTGGGTTGCTGTCTCCGTGGGTTGCTGTCGTGGGTCTCCGTGGGTTGCTGTCGTGGGAACTGATCGTGGGTTGCTGTCGCCAAGAAATGCGTGCAGCACTAATCATCATCATGAACATTTAGTGTTCCATTGTCGCCGTTAAAGGCATTTGTTGGGTGTGTCTCGCGGCTCCGTCTTTTCTGGCGGCGCCATACTTATCGAAGGCCGGCGTTCCGCAACAGGGGTGACGGGTGCGAGTGGGAGCTGTCGGACGCCCCCCGCTGTGTCATGACGTGATTGCTGAGAGAGTGTAAGGGGGGATAGACCACAGTTGAGACGACGCAACTGCTTCTATGAGCCGCTGTGCCATCACGTGATTCCTCAGAGAGTGTGAGGGGAGAGGCCACAGCTGGCACCGTTCCAGGGCACAGACGGACGGGCGGACGCGATTATGAGCCATAAAAGGCTTTCACCCAATTATTTGCCGTTTGCCTCCAAAGTTAAAGGGCCCCTAAAACACCCAGAGGCCGAAATTTAGCTTTGACGTTGAATTTGTGCACGGGGCTACAGCGAACGCGATCGTCGGCTTGTCTGTCCACCTCTCCGATTCCTCAGCGTCAGATGTGAAAACGCAAGGAACGCGTGCATCTGCTGGCAGAGGAGCATGGGAGCGTTTCTTCTCACGGAGCAGAAACGGCTCAGGGACAGAGGTGTCGACCTACACTGTAGAAACGAAAATAAAGCAAAAATAAATCAATTGAATACAAATACAGCAACATAAATTTCCGTACGAGGCGACGGCCAAGACGACGGCGGCCATCACTCGCGCGTCGCCCATTCGCATCTAGCAAACTAGTACCTCCGCAGACCCGGACCTGTCCCACCTCCAAAGCTTGATCCTGCGCCTGTCCTGTGTACTACTTCTACTTGTGTTCCGTCAACCGCGCAGTTCCTCACTGTCTTTTATTGTCTCCTGCAGCTTTCTTGTCCTCCTTACGTGTTCAGATGTCACAAGGCTGGATGTAACAAAGGAAAACGGGCCCTTAATTTCTCTTTATATACAACACCGCTTATAATCAATTACTGAACATTCGCGAAGCCACTCAATTTACGTTTTGTGTAAGACATTCTCGCCGTGTATTGCAGACCAGTTTTAACCCTCCCCATCCCGGTCTCCCAGGAATGGGGAGAGTTGCAAGCGCTGTCAGAGAACCGACAACACGACCCTTCTCCCACAAGGGCCAGAGCACCGATCTCCCGGCATTCTACCCACGTTCTGCAACGACAGTCAACTTGGGTCCAAGTGCGGACGCTGTACACATCCTCTTCCTCAACCCTCGTATACCGTCTCCCATACCGATGGACGACCGCGCCACTTAACCCTGCGCCCATCAGTTTGGTGTTTGTGTAGGGCGCACGTGTGCGTTAAGTGTCATTCGAAAGAGAAAGCAGACATGCTATTTCAGATATGCGACGTTTAAAGGAAGCACGTCACCTACTATAGACCGCAACAGCCGGTCGAAGCTCGCACCGCTATCGTGGTTTAGTAAAGTCTCGCTTGTAGACGCATGGAGAAAAAGAAGGCCATGCCTGCGAGGTACACGCAGCACGACGACATCCTAGGCTGGTGGAACTGCAGCTTCAGATTTCTTCGAAAACTCTGGCAGCGATGATGATGATTAGGATGCTGTAGGTTGTCGGTGGATCTAGTCTCGCGAGATTTGCAGGCAGTGGCCCCGCCCAGTTTCCTCCTTTCAGATTATGCTGAACTAATATCATCTTTAAAGCGAAGCGCGGGCACGCTACCAAGAAAACAGGTGTCGTGGGGCTCCTCAAAGTAGCCGCGATGTCCCTAGAAGTGATATGATAAACTTCATTGCTATCCTGTTATCTCTGCTACTGAACGATTCTATTAAGAGGCTCTACTTTATGGACGTTTC
>JALIZH010023341.1:0-55242 GCA_030522465.1 Rhipicephalus appendiculatus | reverse complement strand
AATCGATCCGTGTTCACGAAATTCCCGCCCTGCCTAAGACATTTTCGTGTTAATGAGCTCTTAAACCTGGTAAACTTATCTTTTAGTCTGAAATAACAAATTTCCTTCGCACTTTAAGTGTTGCGCACACCGCTTGGAAGGAAAACGTTGGAAAGGCAGAGGAATTTCAATTCGCAGGACCACTTCGCAGAGGCAACCTTGGCCGCGGCGCCAACTGACGGCTCGCAGCAGAATGCGCCCGCGAGACCGATCATTATCTGGCCGCTCAGGCGCGCGCAATGTCAACACCTGAATATTCTTAGACCGTGTTCTAGACTAAAGCTGTTTCAATGTGCTAGCTTTACTCCCACGGAGGAGTGTCCTCACTCTATTGCAGGCGGCGTACTTTGCTCCATCAGGGAGCGTTGGATCGCTATCTATCTCTCTGTGGAGAGACTAGCTTCACCCTGGAAAAAAAGAATGCCAAGCGGGACAAGTGAAAACTCTCGCAAAGGCGTCTGGGTACTCCCTTTGTTCTAAGAGTATAGCATGTGACACTGTGAGAATTATTCGGGGCAATCTTTCGGTGAATCGATGAATCAAAGTTGAGAGAAATTATGAAACACACAATCGGAATGTGTATGTGTTTTTTGTTACTTCAAATCCTTGCGAGATGCGAGGCTAATCTGCCTATGTTTCGCAGGTGTACATATGTCCTCGCCGTTCCCACGTCGTGTGCAGGCGCCAACACGACAACACATGGCGCGTTCATTCGTACATCGTCTCTGACAGCATTTCTGGTGATGCGACGCGGCATATCGCCGTAAACATTTATTATTCGTTCCAGCCTTTCCAAACGTGCGCGAACCGAGAAATCCATCTCACGGAAGCGGGCTGTAGAACACACAGAACGCCGACAAAACACCACAACACCGGTCACGTGCTCGGGGGCTCGGGCTGGGTCGGGCTGACTCGGGCACGCCATGCGCACATCACCTTGCATTCGCATGGCTTGTTGATGCGCATTCGTCAGGTGATCCTCCGGCTGTGATTGCATAGGGGGCTGGGAAGGGCTTCGGCTTGCGAAGGTCACACGGGGCAAGTGGCAAGGGTTTCAAGCTCGCCTCCTCGCGTGATGGTTTTGCGCCTCTTCAAAATACTGGCTTTCTGAGCTCGTAGTGAACTCATGGGGAAAATTCTTGTGGCATAATGCTATTCATTGGGCACATAACAACTTCCAGTGTCGCACTAAATTTTTCATGGGATCTGGTAAGGGACCCTTTAATGCAATTGTAATAATTGGGTGGATTCCTGAGTTGTCAGAGTGTTAATAAACTGTACTTCACTGAAGTACTAAGAAAGACTTCGAGAAAACCTGAAAAAAAAAATGAAGGACACTTTGTAAATTTCAAAGTGTGTTTGGCGAAAGCGTGTGGCCATTTCACAGACTATGCCATGTCTTTTATCTTTTACACTCTCAGTGGGATAACACACAAACCGAATGTGTGCGTGTTTTCTTTTTAACGCGATAGCGTTAAAGAGCTCGTTTCGCAGAAATTCCGGCGTCGGCGTCGTTGGTTGTGAGCGAAAAATCATGATCTTGTCCGTGACCGAAAAATCATCATCTTGTCCGTGACCGAAAAATCGAGAAAGATGCAAATAAAATAAATAATAAAATTTTCGGGTCCGAGTGAGGATCGAACCCGGGTCGTCTGCGTGGCAAGCAGGTGTTCTACCACACAGCCATGCCTCTGCTTGGATACACTGTGAAAATAACTTCCTCTGCTTGGAAATGCAGTGAAAATAACTTCCATGTTTCGCAAACGCAAGCGTCCTTTATATAGGCGTCGCAATATAACATGTAATGTCCGAGGAATAATGCGTGGTACAAGGGTAAATTGCCATCGGGCGTCAGAATATGTGACTTTCATAACGATTCCATAGTTTAAAGCCAGCCACCCATTACAAACGACACACACGCGCGTATTCCCTTAACACGACGTATTAGGTGCATAGCAAGTTCAAAAACATTTCCCACATTTGCCGCGCATAATTTCTCCTGGTTTAAACCATACTACCCATTACATAGTATGCTCTAAGTGATTGAAGTACGCAGTAGGGACGGGATATCGCTATCGCGTTCAACTCTTAAAGGCGAAGCTTAAGGGTCCCCCCATTTTTTTTATTTAACCACGAATCACAGCGATCAAGCGAGACTAATATTCCTCCGTTCGCATGCGTTAGTATTTTCTCGCGCTTTGCGCATCGTGCAAACGCCATCCGCGTTCCAGCGCTTTAAATTGACGGACCCTTTGTAAATTCGGAAAGTGTATTCCGTGAACGCCTGTGTCCATTGAGACGGCGTCAGTCAGAATGATTGGAAACGCTGCGCAAAGCGACGCTACGCAAGCAAAGCGCGAGCGCTGTAGAGTCCGACGCGACCGGCGTCCGTTTGCGCATCCCGGCGGCCACCTGGCTCCGTGCCAGAGCTCGGACAGACGGACGGACGGACGAACAGACGGACGGACGGACGGACAGAAGGACGGACGGATGGACAAACGGACGGAGGGACGGACGGACGGACACCGGACGGACGTGAGCATGAGACATTAAAGGCTTTCGCCTTAAAATGTCACAATTGTGGAGTGATGACTGGCATTGCACCAGGACAATGCACCCGCTCACATGGGTCTATCTGTCGAGGCAGTTTCTGACCAGCAAAAATATTACCGGGATGGCGCATTCTCCTTGTTCACCTGATTTGGCTTCATGTGACTATACAGCGGAAAGCTGTATATGGCTAGGAGAAACGAAAAACCGCTCGGCATCTGTGTCACGAGCGGTCTCCATTGGCTGTGCTGTCAGTTACGTCGTTCTGAGCGTCGTACCCAAGCTCGCGCGCCATTGGCTTGGGCCGTGAGTGACGTCGTTCCATCCCGTCGCAGCCGTGGCACGCGCGCATCAGTTTCGACTGAGAGCTTCCACGTGGGTAAGCCACGGATCCTACGAACTCCCGAACAGCGGACAACTTTAGAAGAGCGCCGACAGTGGAAACGTGAGAGAGCTCGCATTCGCCGGGCGGATGCTGCAGTCCGGGCACAAGAACAGGCCCGCGAGGCCGAGTGCCGGCAGCAACTACGTACAGACGATCCGGCAGCCTTCCAAGCCGGGCGCTAAATCGCGAACGGGAATGCAAGTGCCGGTGGCGGGCGGATCCTGCAAACCACGCCGCCGAGTTAGCTCGCGATGTCAAACGCTTGCAGAAACGGCGCGCCGAATAAGCGGCGTTGCGGTCAGAACAGCGTCGACGTGATGATTGCGGGAGCGCGTTCGCCCCGCAATCATCAGCGGAACTTTGGCTTCGGCTGCGACGTCTGTGACCGCCTGTGGTTCGACCAAAACCTGGCAACGATAATTGTGGAAGGCTTCAGTGCAGCGTCGGGTTGAACCCACTGCTAAAACACCGGGGCCGCACATTTCAGCTTCGCTGGTTAACCATTCGTACGGAGTGCTAGCGCGGTGATTTTTTTTTATTTCCTAAGGTAAATCTTGTTCAAGGGAACCCCTTTTACCTTAGTTCAGGAGGTTCAGGCAAAAAAGCGGAGATTCTCCTGAAGGGCCTCCCAAAAACCACGGCACAGGGGCTCGGGTGCGTGGGAAGCTAGTTGAAGAGAAGGAAGAAGCAAAATAGACATCAAGGAAGATTCATTAAAAGTTACAACACCGAACCCAGAATTTTCGCACTTGCATGTCGCATGGGATAATAAATGGTGTCCCACGCGTAAACTGGAAGTCTCCATCACTATATTACGATGCCTGTATTCCACCGCTTAATTTCTATTTACACAGGTCTGGTCTGGTGCCATCCCCTCTGTGTTCTAGCTGTAACCGAACCTGAAAATATCGACCATTTCCCATTAAGCTGTCGCCGTTTTAAAATTGAAAGAAAAAAATGCTTTGAAAATTTTATTCAGAAAATTAGGAATACCACTAAGTACTCCAAATATTCTTTCCTTTGGGGCTGCTTCATTGGAATACAGCAACAGGGAACGTCTGCGGGGCCCTCTGCGAATTCCTGAGTGACACAAGGAGATTACCTTGCTAAGTCATTGCTCAGCTTTCTTCCCGAACCAAACCAAATTGAGGATTTCATTATTAATCAGCATTAAATTAACCTACTCAAGAATCATTTATTGGGGATAACTTTGAAGTATATATATATAAAAAAATTCTATCAATCCCTGTCGTTATTGAAATTTGTTTTCGTTTCTCGAGAAATTACCATATTCCAATTAAAAAAATAATTATTTTCCTTTCCTCTGCCTAGACCCAATTTTTTTCTTCACTTAGTTTAACCACCGGCTTCATGGCCAATCCCCCGTAGTGGGTAAGAGCCAGCATAGAGGAGCAAGCAAGCAAGCAAGGGTGCTGTCTCTGAGTCGTTCTTCTACAATTGGCGCAGCCTAGAAATTACGAACCATAAGCACGTCCCCATGGGTAATCGCTACTGTGGGCTTTCCTTCTCACGAACGCCGCTCACGGTACCACGATCATGGAGCCCGCGAGCCTCCTACAGCCGGGAGCAGCTATGCCATCATTCGAAGACGGCGTCCAGGGCTTCTCGATGGCTCAAGGGCAGGCTTACCCCGGCGCCGCCAAGACAGTGCACGACCTACCGATGCCAGGGAATGCCGTTCACGCTTCCCACTGTAACAACGCCTCGCTCAGTACTCCATCGACACTTGAGCCGCTTAGGGGTACTCTCTAAGCTCTTTCAGGACAAGGATCCTGCCTCAGTGAGTAAGCATGTTGCTTACTACACCTCGAATGTCACCACTGGCTCCGCGTGCGGATCGCCCGAAAGCGCCGCCGAGCTTTGCCGCACCATTGCGCGACTCCACGTCGCAGTCACCGCCTTGACAGCGCGTACCTCGCACGGTTTCCTCTGGCATTGCTAGCATTGTACTTTATCAATGCCGCGTTGGCCGCAGCCGCCTCGCAAAACCATGAAGAGGGCTCACCCGAGAGCCGCAGAAAGCTCCGATATGCCCTCGCAGCACTTTCATACCAACTCGGCTGCGTGGCGTCGTCATTCTTCGATCCATTCCGTATCGCCATCACCGGCTGCCTTTCAACTATCCAGAGTTCAACGGATTTCAAGATGATGCCGACAACTGTGCCGCGAGCATCAACGCTCTTGGACCTCGCGAGGCTTGGCACAGACCAACAGAAATTGGTGTGTGGCCGTACACCGTCTTCGTAATGTTGCCACGGCGTAGCATTGGTATGAAGGCACGAGGCAGCAGTCTTGGACGGAATGGAGTGCCAGGCTGATAATTGCTTTCGGACGGAATCACTTCCGCCTCGCTGCCACAACCCCATCCCACCTAACTGCTCCCGAGGATAGAACTCAGGAGGAGCACCACCTCGAGGCTGAAACTGAGGAGTGCAGCCCACCTGCAGGCAGTTTCCCGACTTCTTCTGGTACCCACAAACCTCAGAGACGAGGCTCACCACTTCCGGCCTTGGACCCTGCGTCGGCATCTGACGCCCTAACATCCCGGATAGACACCGAGCCCACATTCCATTCACAGCGGCCGATGACGCGACCTCCAAGCTGGCCAGCACTAGAGCGCACGCAGGCTCCGGCCTGCGCTGTGGCGTCCATTTTCTCGCAACAATTTTCGACCCTCACTTGGAAGCCACATCCCCGGAAATCAGGGCAGACGTGGCCGAGTGTGCGCACGTTAGCCACGCGCTAAGTGCCACCTCCCCACCTCCCTGAAAGAAGTTGAAGTGCCTAATCAAGCTGGGGTCGCTGTCATCAAAGACCTGCCCATGCGGGTCATTTCTCCAGTGTTTGACATGGCTTCTGACATAAAAATAACCGCCCAAGCACACCGTACAAATTGTTAACCAGCGAAGCTGAAATGTGCGGCCCCGGTGTTTAACAGTGGGTTCAACCCGACGCTGCACAGAAGCCTTCCACAATTAGCGTTGACAGGTTGTGATCGAACCATAGGCTGTCACAGATGTCGCAGCCGAAGCCACAGTGCCGCTGGAGAAACTCTCGCCCAAAGCGGGCGTTCGCCCTGGCGAACGCGCTCCCGCAATCATCACGTCGACGCGGTTCTGCCCGCAACGCCGCTTCTTCGGCGCGCCGTTGCTGCAAGCGTTTGACCCTGCAAGCGTCGTACCCAAGCTCGCGCGCCATTGGCGCGCGAGCTTGCGTACGAGCATGACGTAACTGATAGCACAGCCAATGGAGACCGCTCGTGACACAGGTGCCGAGTGGTTTTTCGTTTCTCCTAGCCATATCCCCTTCAGGCGCGCATTATGATGCACCATCCGGAGAAGTCTAAATTTCGCACAGCATAATTCTAAGGTACTCGTTATTACATTCCAAGACAGAAAGTGAAGAAATATATTGTTTTTGCTTGCTTTGCTAATTAATCTTAATTAGCATATAATTAAATATTTAATTATTCTGCAACCACTCATGTACGATTTTTACACAAAAAGAAGGTAATGTTAGGCGCAAGATGCACTCGCAGTTCGTTTTTGGCTCTGTTCATTTTCAGCAAAGGAAAATAGTACTTAAGAAGTTGGTTCTGGAACGTGGCACGTCCAGTGACCCGTCAGACACCGTAGTGTCTTCATCAAAGTGATCGGCTGCAGTCGTATGCAGCACATTGGGGTCAAGTCAAGAAGCGTTGACTATGCAGAAGGTTCAATTATTCCTATGCGCAATGTATCTTGCCCTTTCTTTCGTCCGAGACCGCGGAACTGGCAAAAAGTCGCGTCCACATATGTGGACGCTGCGCCTGAAGGGTATATACAGCTTTCGCTGTAAAAGGCTCCACTGCACGCGAACCCTTAAGACTCAGCAGCTCGAGCACTAGCCCCACAACGGCACTGCTGCAAGAGCACGAGTTGCATCACGAGCCACTACGTGAACTCGGCTCTGCGTGCGCGCGGATGGCTAGCTGGACACCTCCCCGACGCCCCTCGGAACACCTCAAGCAGCGTAGACATCGCCGCTCTGTGCAGCAGGTCACGGTGCAGCATTCACGATTTCCTGCGCTGTCAACATAACTGCGACGGGATAACCAACTCGATGACAAGCAACCGATGTGGCCACTTTGTATGAGCCAGAATTTTCTGCTGGTGCCATCTTTTTCAAGTCACCACGTTAATTTCCAGCGGAAACGAGGTTTTACACCAGCCATCCCGATGCAGCCACTGTCGTCCTCCAGAATGTATGGCTACTGAGCTGGACGAGTCGTGGCGTACACAACTCCGACAGCAGCGGCACAGCTAGTGCGGCCAGCCACAGACAATTTCAGCCGATCCCGATGCACGATGCAAAATCGCAGCGTGGCCGAGACGAGGAGGGGCACAGGGGCTCGGGTGCGTGGGGGGCTAGTTGAAGAGAAGGAAAAAGCAGAATAGAACAGCCGGCCCGCAGCAAAGGTGCTGTCTCTCTGTCCTTCTAATACAATATATATATATATATATATATATATATATATATATATATATATATATATATATATATATATATATATATATATATATATGTGTGTGTGTGTGTGTGTGTGTGTGTGTGTGTGTGATTTAAAAGAAAGTTCTGTGGATCCGGTGCACATATAGTGAAGAAATGAAGGAGCACACTTACGAAAATTCAATATTTTTTTACTCTTACGTTTCGCCTGTGCCACGGCCTTCGTCAGAATTACGAAGGCCGTAACGTAAAACTTCATTTCTTGAATATATATATATATATATGTGTGTGTGTGTGGGGGGGGGGGGGGGGGGAGAGTCAAACTTCACTTGAACGAACTTCGAGGGACCTCAGGAAAAAAGTTTGATAAAATGAAAGTTCGCTTACGTAAAACAGTTTCGTTATTCTAAGCTCAACGAAACATTGGGTGTCGAAATGAAATTTTTACAATATTCGTTTGTCACACTGCTCCATTGCATGTGAATATATGCTTACTGAATAACTTTTGCAAAATGCAGTAATCTTTCGCTACACTTCTTCACTTAAGGCTACTGCGATCACCTAGTAACATATTATGTCCAAGCTCTCATGAATCCTCTCCGGCCAAACACATTGCTGGGCTGCAAAGAACTCGTGTGTGAGTGGTAAGCAACGCATGAATTGTTTTCTCTTCCAGAGATATCCGCTTCCATTTCTTACGCTCCTGATGAGCAACACTTGTCTCTAGGGCTAAGCCTATAGCAGTCGCCGCGGCTATGACTCCGGCTTGATACGAAAATATGTAGGCAGCCAATGGGGTTCAAGATCAATGGATGCAATTTTCTTCACTTGGTATCCAAGCGCTATTGTAAAAGTAAAATCACCACTTCCACGATTAACTGTAGTGGAGATGCGTTTGTGGAGCTTTTCGCAAATGCGATAGCAAAACTACTTCGCAAGAAGTGCTGTTGTACTTGTTGAAGTGAACAGCATCACCTCAGAGTCCCTGGATAGTCGCACGGAATATGTTCCTAGAAATGAAATACACGCTTCACTGAAATTGGTTAAACTAATGTGTGCTTGCATGAAGTTTAATAATGGCGCTTCGGTGGAGGATTTAAAAAAGTACGCACAATTGAACAGTTAGTTAATTGGCTTTCGTTCAAGTGGTATTGTACTATATGTAGATAACATATCTTGGCCGAAGGAACATTTGGGAGCTTCTAACACTAAACACGCCTTGAAACAAAAGAAAGACACCACGAAAGTGGACTAAGGCGACGACTCAATACTTGCAGAAACGATGTTGGTAAGGGGCCGGCACATTTTGTTTGAGTCAGCGGAATGGAACAAGAACGCAACACAAAGGTGCGACAAAAACACACACTTCATTTACCACACAAACATATATAAATAAACACACAGAGGAACACTAAGTATATCTAAGCTCCTAGATGGCTAAGTCCTCACGAGTCTGTGAAACGATCTGTCTCTCGCAATGCGTCTCTCGTCAATTACCGATATGGAGGCGCTGGTCGCTTAAGGTTGACGATGTCACGAGGCCGTCGCTCGTTGCATCTTTCAGTGGGCATCTCCGCTGGCTTAGTAAAGTGCCGACGAGGCGAGGCATGGTGCTCGGCCGTCGTCCGGCAACAGCAGCATGAGGCACGTGCCGGCAGGCACTCCTGGCACGCCCCACTCCACTCTGGGCCGTGCGTCGTTGACAGGGGTAGACGGGCGGCCGCAAGCCCGGGCTCGTTGAAGGTCGCGGACCAGTACCGGCAGCTCAAAGCGCGGCCGGCCAGCTGTACGACCGGAGCATGGAGGCAGCAGCTCGCCGAGGCTGAAACTCAGGCGGGCCTCCAAGCCACGCCGTTCTCTTCTGTGCGCGCCACCCTCCAAGATCGCCTCTCCGTGCGCATCTTCCGGCTTCTTTTTCTTCTTCGATTCCCTTTTTCTCGTTCGCGTTCCATTCATTTCTTCTGGCATCTTCGTCTTATTTAACAAGTTTCTTGTCATCCCTGACAATGGCCCCCAACTTTTCGAGTTTTTGCTCGTCAAAAACTTGACTCACTATGGGCACCAGACCTAACAGGTTTTTGATAACGCAGAAATTACCCGTGCTTGAGTTTGTCCAGCTCATAAATATTTAGGAGCCATCAAATAATAAGACGGTATGTTATTATTTAATATGATTCACCGACGAGAACTGGCCCTAGTTTCCACCCATACATGCTTTGAGGAAGGAAAGGATCCAGAACATCGCTATATTCCCCAAACGGGGTATTTCGCGCTGCGTAGGAACGGACTCTTACATAATAATGTAATACTACTGCGAACCAGTACAAATCTCCTTACATTGACCTACATTTGAAAAGTGAGCAGCTCCCCTGGTTTTGTTCATAAGTTGGCCCAGAATATATACAGCCACAGAAAAAAAGATAGTCGGCTTCAGCGCATTTGGAAGAAGCGTGCGTTTCCTGTTCTCTTTGATGCGGAAATGCACCGCTAAAAGCGAAAAAAAAGGCAATGTGCGCACCGAGATGTCGCGCGGTTTCCTTTCTGTCGCAGCCTCCACTGCCATCGGATGCCCCAGACACCTCGCTAAATGCACCCTCTCGCGGTAGCCGAGCGTGAGAGACTCATAACATTTGTTGCTGTGGATCGCGGCGATTAGGACGGCCGGAGAGAAGCTTGCCGGCACGCAATCTCGGAGGCCATGGCCGGTCTCGGAGCACAGATAACCCACAATTGTGCCTGTCGTGTCCACTTCGAAACGTGTGTCCTTTCTAAGTTTTCATCTCCCAGTAACTGTAGTACAGTATTTTAATTATGAAAAACCAACTAGCCCAATACCTAACTTTTCTGACAGATAACCCAGTATCAGCGCGACAAAAAAACAACTCAAATATATATTGTATTGTACCTGCCGTTGAAACGTAACTACTCTCTGCCTTCGAAACGTTAGTATTGGAAATCGCATATAAAACGTTGAGTGCGATGCCTCGGAGGCAGTGCAAGTTACACGCGCCGGTATTCGAGCACACATAACTCAGTTTCAGCGCGAAAAGATGAAGGAGGAGTTTAGTGCTGTGCACCTACCTTGGGAACGTAGCTATTATCTGCCTTTGAAACGTATATGCAAAGTATCTCGTTTTGTAACGTAGGAAAATCACAGATAAAGATGTCGAGCACGAGATGCTACAGCGTCAATGACATTTCGTACAAGTCCCGGAAAGCATAAATATTTTACATTGACATCAAACGCTCCTTAATTTAGTGACGTTTGGTCGGAATGCGGTTATTTCAGACGATCCTCGAAGCAGCGCGAGCACGAACTGCCTCAAATATGCGAAACAAAGGAGTGAAAAGTGCACGGTGAGAGAAATGTTCCGGAAAGAAATGACGTCTCAGGTGGCCAAAGTGAGCACAATGGCGGCGTTGGTATGACTACGTGGCACGCCTGGTTCGGCAGTGGCGGCGGCGTGTGCGCTTCCATAGGTCTCGTACCAAAAGGTGGTGGACAGTGTCCATTCTTTGCGCCTCGTTGTTAGCGCCGCAGTGTTCTCTCGGCACATATTGTACTCAGCAAAGTTTATAAAACAGGGCGGCAGCCACGGGGCCTGAACAGTGCATGAAACGAGCGCGGATCCACGAACCGTGCAGCGGATGAAGCTGACGAATTATTTGAAGTACTCAGCCAAATCATGCTTAAACACCATGACAGAACTGAACCCCTCGCATGATGAGTGCCAATGCAGGCCAGTGGAGGTTGGGCAGTGTTTCTGCTTGTGACAGCAGGGCGGAACATTTATACCCCTGAACATGAGCTGAGGACATCATATATATAGTTTCGCGTTGTATATGCTTACATTAACAACTTGCTAATGCGCATTGAAGCACAAATTCTCTTTTGTTCAAGTGTCATTCATAGTTCCTCCCCCTTCAGAGGGTCTCCGGGTGCACATTTTTGAAGGCTGTTGTAGCGGGTGACAGTGTGACAGAGCCAGGCCAGGAACAGACGCTGAGCAGCTTTATTTGACACACAACGAAATATATATAGGCTGCTTGCCTGTGGCGTAACACAAAGACGGCGGGGCGTGTTTGACACGTGTTGGCACTGGAGTGCTTATCACTTCTATTTTTATTTAAAAGCTGCAGTCTTTGCACTGGTCTTCGTAGTCGGGTAGGCCGTTGTAACACCGGAAGACTCGGGGGAGCCTCTTCGGCGGGACGAGATCTTGGCGGCGTTGTTGAAGAAGCGGGAACGGCGTCGTTGCGTAGTGGAGTTGGCGGGCTTAGCTGCTCCTCTTGTGCTGACGGCTGCGGTTCCCCGTTGTCAGGGCATGTTGGCGTCGGATAGGCAGGCTCCGCCTTTGGAGCCACGGGTGACATAGATACCCGCCGACGAAGTTGGTCCAAAGTGACGCCGGGTTTGTCCATCTGGAGCGTCGACTGTTACCAGCTGAGAACCCTCGGTGCCTTTGCTGACGTCTGGACACCAGCGCCACCCGCAGGGGGAATGTTGCGCACCCACACCGGGTCCCCGGACTCTAATCTGGAAGGCTGCGAATGACTCCGAGATAGAGATGACATAGAAGTATCCAAAACGTAAACGAACTTGGTAACTAAGCAACATTTCCGAAGGGAACTTGCGACACGGTAGGGGGGTACGTCGGTATGCTAGCAATATTCAAGGTAGTTTTTCTTCGAGGCCGTTCACCATCGAGTGCTTGAGAAGGCCATCTTTCATAGTCGGGGACTGTGAGCTCTGCAAGGCTGATTAGACTGTGGGCGCTACGGGGCACTGTGGAGATGCGTTATGTTGTTGCCCGTCATGAACTCCGCGAACTGCTCACTTGCGAATTGCCGTCCGTTACCTGACACAGCTGTTTGTGGCAAGCCAAAACGAGCGAATAATTCGTGGAGCCGCATGCTTGTCGGCCTGACCGGTGCTTGCCGACCTGACCGGGAGTGCCTCGATCCACATTGTATGCGAGTCGACGACTATCAACAGCATGCGGCCCTCAATCGGCCGGCATAATCAATGAGAAGCCGCGACCACTTCCTCGCAGTTCCTGGTCAGCTGAGGTGCCTAGCGATGTGGCATTGCTTGAGCTTGTACACATGATATGCATGAACGTGCAAGATGTTCCATCTCACCATTCAAACATGGCCACCAGAATAATGTTCGAGCCAGGCTTTTTATCGCCGATGCTCTCTGGTGTGACCGATCTAGCTCTGCGAGCATGGGCTCTCGCGCTTTGCGTAGTATGGCAACTCGATGACAACACTAGAGCAGGCCTTCTGCGCTCGACAGCTGCAATCTTATGCAAAAATAAGGTTGACGAGACCTGTTTAGGTCATCCATTAAGTGCGAAGTTCTTAAAAACACATAGATCTTTGTCTGCGCCCGTCAGCGCCCGCAGAGCACCCGCTGGCACGAAAGAACTGTCCACATGCCCCGTAGACAGGACGTATTCCGGTAAGGTGCCCGAATAACCACCTTCTGTTGTCGGCACTGGCAAGCGGCTAAGCACATCTGCGTTGGCGTTTTGCTTCCCAGCCCTGTATTTAATGCGGCACCGATATTCACTTAGAAAGAGGGCCTACCTCTGGATACGTGCAGACACCATTCGAGGCACCGGCCGATCTTCTCGTAGAAGACCATCTAGTTGTTGGTGGTCCGTCACCAACACAAACTCGTGGCCCAGCAGGTAATCTCTAAACTTTGTTACTACGAACAATAGAGCCAGAGCCTCCTTCTCGAGCTGAGAATAATTATTTTCGGCGCTTGTCCACGTGCGTGAGCGGAAAGCGATTGGATTATCCACGTTGCCCATGCGGTGCGAGATGACGGCACCTAACCCTGACGGTGACGCATAGCATTCCAACCGCACTAGTTGGTCGGGGTTGAAATATGTCAGCACTGACGAAATCATAAACGTTTGTTTAGCCTTGAGATATGAATTTTCCTGAGACGCTCCCCACTCCCTTTTATGTTCTTTTTCGAGTAGGTGATATAAGGGGGGACAACATCGCCGACATGTGTGGCAGAAACCGGTGATAGTAAGACAACAGACCCAAGAACGAGAGCAGTTTGCTCGCATTCGTAGGCCATGGTGTATCGCGTATTGCGGCTAGGTTCTTTTCGAGCGGGTGCAAGCCGTCTTTGTCGATCCGATGTCCCAAGTAGACGATTGAATCTTTACTAAAGTTACATTTTTCTGCCTTCAGCGGCACACCATTCTCTTGCAGCCGACGCAAAATATCCCGGTTCACCGAATCGTTATGGTCTTGACGTTCAGCTATTCATATGTCGTCCATGTACACCTGCACAACTTGAAGGCCATCCCGCACAGTTTCCATGCGCTGCTGAAAAATTCCTGGAACCGAAGCAAATCCAAACGGAAGACTGTTATAACAGAACAGCCCCTAGTGTGTGTTTATCATAGCCAGCTTCTTCGCTTCGTCATCCAAGGGGAGTTCGTTATATGCGTCGTTGAGGTCCACAGTAGTGGAGATAGATCTGCCATGAAGCGATGCGAAAATATGCCCATAATTAGGCAGTGGGTACTGCTCAGTTATGCAGGCAGCATTAATTGTGGTTCCAAAACCACCGCAGACGCGGAGGGACCGGTCATATTTCAATACAGGCACTCAGAATGTGCTACAGGCGATAATATGCCTTCGCTCACTAAGCGTTCCAACTCAGTTTCCACTTTCTCACGAAGAGCGGAAGGGATAGGCCACACCTTGTGGAACTTTGCCTGGGCGCCTTCTCGAAGGTGGAATTTCACAGGTGGCCCCTGAATTTTTCCGCGTCCTAACCAAAAAGTGCGGCAAACTCTGTCCAGAGGCTGTCGGCAGCAGCTGAAGTCAATTGCACTGTACCGAGGAAAGCACACGGAAATATCGACACTGCTTCGATTAAGTCTATTCCGCAAAGGCGGGGACCAAAACACCCTATAATGATCAGGGTCGCAGAAACAGCCTTGACTGCAAACTTGGCTTGGAGGGGCAGCTAACCGACAATGGGCAACTTGCCCAGGTAGCATCTGCGCGTCTATTTGCATTTCGATAAACGCGGCCAGCTCAGGTGATGCTTGAGGTACACTTCCTGCGGGGTTATCGAGAATGCTGAGCCCCCGGAACGAATGACCCTGCGAAACGCCTGTAGGAGACGTTGCTTCTCCCGTGTCTCTTGGACTGTGAAGACTGTTGAAATATCGTTTTCCTCAGCTTCAGCTGCAGCGCTGTCATATTGAACTGCGTAAGCGGTGCCATTATGCCTGCCAGGAGCCCTTAACCTAGATTGGGAGCGACATTTTCTTGCGAAATGAACCGTCTTCCGAGAGCGAGAACATTGCTCTCTTTTTTGCGGACAATCATTTGCTCGGTGATCATAGCTTCCGCAGCGTGAGCAGTCAGTGAGACCCTCCTTCTTATCCTTGGTGAGTGTCTACGTGTGCGATTTTCCAGGTGAACTGCACACCGCTGCCTCATCATCAGATTTCGTCATAGCCTTAACTTCCTGCGCAGCGGCTTCAGCACCAGTGGTAATCATTTCAGCTTCGGCCAGTGTGAACTCAATTCTCTCGAGCAGCGTCTGCTGCACTGCGCGATTTCGGATGCCACAGACGATGCGGTCCCGTAACTTACGGTCAAGGCCGGTGCCGAAGTTACACTCGTCTGCCAGCTTGCGGAGCTCAACAACAAAGTCTCAGACAAATTCAGCGGCACTTTGGTCCGTAGTGAAGAACTAATAAGTCGCGGCAACCTCGTTAAACTTGGGCGCATAGTGGCCATTTAGGAAGGCGAGTGCTTCATTGTAACTCAGCTGATTTTCTTTAGGGGAAACGCAGTGTGCCCCAAGAACGCTCACCATATTCGTCGATAACGTCGAAATCAAGAGCGCCCTTTTGTTATTCTCTGTGTTAATATCATTCGCTTCGAAGAATGCCTCCAGCTGAGTCAAGTAAATGTCCCAATTATCTTGATTTTCATCGAAAGCTGGGGTGCCGAGTCCCGTAGCCATGGCCATGAACGTCGATGCTCCGTGGCAGTGTTTACATTCAGCGCCCAGGAATCCCAGCGCCGCCGGATCGCCATGAGAAGTGGCGATCCGGCGGCGGTGCCCTAGCCACTCCGTGCCCTAGCCACTGCTCGTGGCTAGGGCACCGAAAGGTGATCACCATAATCCCATCCTCGTCGCCACTGTTGTAGCGGGTATCAGAGTGACACAGCCGGGCCAGGAACAGACGCAGAACAGCTTCATTTGGCAGACAACGAAATACATATATGCTTTATGCTTATGACGTAACACAAAGAAGGCGAGGCATGTTTGACACGTGTTGACAGTGCATTAGTATTAAAGACGGCTTTTTTTATGTGGAACATGGGCATGCCGCCCACACCCCGCGTGATGGAAACCATAGAAGCCGGCATACGGCCGATCGTGTGTTCTGTGCAGTGCGCGAAGATCGCGTGCAATGTCACAATAATTAAATATGGAGGAAGCTGTTCAAAATAAAGAGCCTCAGCAGTGATTTGTACGCTGGCATAAAAGTGCATGCTACTTTGTGTGGACGAATGATCTGTTGCCTGTTCTACTTCCAGCGAATTAGCTTATCACGCCCGCGTGGTGCTCTTCGTGGTGGCGGAGCGGAATAAGGCATACGTTCAAAGCACGTTTCGGCTAAAGACACCGGTGTATCGAGCCGCGGTCACGCAATGACTAAAATTGCGGCTTTTACAATGGTTGCAGAATAAGTAGCGGATGTTCGTACTCACCAAGCAAATGCAAATGATTTGCGAGTTTATTGTTTTCGTGACACTTTCGATTACTCGGTGGTCGTTTAATTAGATGTTACCCATCCTGTGAAATCCTAAATGACGCCCTTTCGCTGTGTCATCCTCATCAGCCTGAGTGTACCCGCTGCAGGGCATTGTCATCTTCCGTGTCCCGCTCATCGACCCGGCCCTGTGCTTACTGCGGCCACATTATACCAGAAAACTTCTTAATCTCATCTGTCCGCCTGACATTCTGTCTACCCCTCGCGCGTTTTCCTTCTATTGGAATCCAGTCTGTTACTCTTAATGAGTGGCAGATAACTTGCCGCTCATTAAACGCCCTGCGCATGCCCATTTCTTGTTCATGATTTCGACTAAGATGCACTTAACATTCGTTCCTTTTCCCTCCGACCCACCTCTCTTCTTCTACCTTAAGGTTACACCTATCACCTTCCTTTCCATTGGTCGTTCCGTCATCCTGAATTTAGGTTGAACCCTTTCTGTAAGCCCCCAGGTTTCTGCTAAGTACCAGGAAGATGCAGCTGTTGTATACCTTTCTTTTGAGAAGTAGTGGTAAACGACGATTCATGATGTGCGAATGCGAACCGAATGTGCTTTACCCTATTCTTATTCTCGTTACTTCAATTCCATCGTTCGGCGCCGCGGTAACACTCTGCCCTAAGCAGACGTATTCCTTTATCATTTTCAGTGCCTCGCTACCTATCGGAAGTGGCTGATCTTGTACGATAATGTTGCCCATTACTTCGGCTTTTACTATTAATTTGAAGACCTGCCGTCATGCTTTTCTTTCGTAATTCAGTATTCATGGGTTGCAACTCATACCCTAAGTTACCCATGAATGCAACGTCATCAGTGAATCGCACGTTAATAGGATACCCTACATTAGCTCGTATTCGAAACACTTCCCACTCTAGGATCCTGAAATTCTCATGTAAGCACGTGGTGATAATCATTGGAAATATGCTATCTACTTGCCTTACGCCCTTCTTTATTAAGATTTTACCACTTTTAATGAATGACTATGATGGCTGTGGATGCGCTGTATATTTTTTCCTGTATGTTTTGAAATGGTTTGTGACATCGTGATTCTGCAGTGCCTGCACGACTGCTGATATATCGACGGAAAAAATGCCTTCTTGTAATTTATATGGATGTATATGGGGATTGGTTATATTCCGCCCATTTATATATGAATGAATGAATGAATGAATGAATGAATGAATGAATATACTTTATTTAAAGTCCGACAGTTTCCTTCGGGCGAGGCTGGAAAGAGGGAATTGACCCCTGTTCTTCCCACCCTCGGTCGATGATGATGACGGTGCCTCAGGTGACGGCTCGAAGTACTTGGACCCGGGCGGCTTCTTCGGCTTGCCGGACGGCCGAAGGCTGGTCGGCCAGTTTGCCGCTGGTGAAAGCCGCCTTCCAGCGGCAGTGACGCCGATGCAGCCGATCCGCAGTAGTGACCACAAGCGCGGCGGCGGCCGGCCCCTGCCCTCGCGCGGTGGAAGCGGCAAATATTGGTCTCGGAATTCGTCCCTGCCTAATATGCGTCGCGTAGTCAGCGGCGGCAGCAACATTAACTCTCCCGGCACATTCCCAAAGCATGTGCCGCATGTGGCTCTTTCCTCGCTCGCTTTACACACGTACGTCGGGCTCGGATAACAGAGGCGTAGGATCGCCGGGCAGGGGTGTTTGTTTGTAGTAACCTCCAAGTTACGGCCTCTCTTTGGATTAATTTGTCGTGTGGTGGTGAGCATATGCGTCTGTTTACTCTGTAATGTTGTGTGATGTCGCTGAATGTGGTCAGGCGATGGCCCCACGACCATTACGGTTGCTGCTGTTGTGTTGTTAATGATGTTCTCATCGCCCCGCTCTGGTAGGTGTAGGCGGCCGCCGAACAGGCCGCGGCTCGGTGAATGAGACCTCGAGCCGCGGTGTGGGCCGCCTAGTTGCTTGCAAGCGGGACGCTATTGCGAGCCGGGGTCCACAGGAGGAAGACCGTAGCATTTATGTTTTTGAAATGCGAGGATGACGACGTCGAGGCCATCGCTCCTCAAAGCTCGCCGCCGTCCCTGCTTTTATAACAAGTTTGAAGTATGAGGGCCGCATGCCACGAGATGCGGCCGCGCGCGAAGCCACGGACAGCAGCCTGCGAGTAGCTGATCACGACCTCAGCTTTCGGCGCCGCGACCAGTGCAAGAGCGATCGCCGCCTCTTCGGCCGCCTCTGTGTGTGCCGTACGCACCGTGACGCTCGCGATGCATTTGCCCGTGCGATTCACAACTGTGATCACGTGAGCTCACCTTCCCACTGGGTATTGCGCGGCGTCCACGTTCACGACCTGACTTTTAGTGTGAATATGACCTATTGTCGAGTACTAACAGACAAAAATGCCAAGGAAAGTATAGGGGATGCTATTAGAAGTAATTCTACACTGTAAACGCAAACTAGCCGAATCGGGCGTTTTAAGGGCTTAATACTACCTTCATTTGGGACCGTACTCCCTTAGGGAGTATTAAGATCGGTGTAATAAAGTTCTGCGTCCTCAATTTTACTTCCTTGAGAAATTATGGGGATAAAAGGTGGAAGAAAGGAGGTAAATTCACGATCTGACGCCATTTTGTAAAATGGAGTTCAAGGACAGAAAACTCCTATTTCTCTTTCTCGGGCATATCTTCCCTTTATTTTATCCGAAGCTATAGTGCCTTCAGTGCTGGCGTGCCTGTATGCAACTGCGCGGGCGAAAGGAGTGTTTCTCAAAGTGCATAATAAATTCATGAACGTGCTAATCAATGATTTCTTCGTCTCGTCGACTGATGCGCATTGTTGTTCGGAATGCACACTACCGTTGGTCTCGGGTTCACGATGAATTTCGCCCACAGAATGACTTCGCTTATGTTGTTTTACCATCAAATCGAAGTTAAACTAAAAGTAGGAGCGTGTACACCCTCGATGTGGCCTATCGGCACCGCATGCACACTCAGTATACCCTTTTGGATGACGAATTGGGCACAGGCAGCGTGCCTCAACGCACGGAATAAGATCCGGTGTTGAAAAAACCCGGTGGAAAAAAAAATAATAAAGAGAAACGAAAGAAAAAACGCGACACTCCTCAAGCGGGTGCTCTGAAAGGGTCGACCTTCGAACGGCGGCGATTAGAGAGGAACCAGCGCACGCAAGCGCGCGCGGAGGGGAAAAAAAGAAAGCAAAAAGAAAGAAACGCGAGAAGAGAGTCGCGAGAAACGCGAGAAGCAACGAGAAGTTCCGAAATGACAGCGGATACCAGCGCAGGCTGGCCCCAGCGGCGTGCGTGAGTGATAGCGAAGCGAAGCCGTCATGGGATAACGTCGGTTTTGTGAAGGACGCCTTTCAACTACCCTGCTATGCGTCGATCATGTGTGCGCGTTTCATGCCGGCAGCCTTACTGTGTTCTCGTCGCGGGACGTGAAATGTGTGGTTTGACGACAGTGCAACATGCACTGCGTGCGCAATGGTGTGGCAATGGCCCGGTGACTCAAGCGAGCAGCAGCTGATGGGCGCGCCGCGTTCGCGGCACATTCAGGAACACAAATGGTATGTAATACTTATGTTTCTCTGTTTACGCGACCGTGTCGCTTGGGCAGCAGTAGGTGCTGTTCTGCGCATTGCGTCGCGTCAAAAGTGCTATGAAAAGCGAAAAAAGAAAGGCCATTAAGCTCACATAACAACGATGCGTGATACGTGTTTCGAATTGGCTGACCGCTTGGCGTGTCCAGCCAATTCAAGCGAGTGCGCCTTAAAACTCAATGTTTGTGCGACATAATTTTCTTGCTTGCCATAAAGCATGAATGAAGCAGTGCTTCCAGGGAATATACACATAAGCAGCAACAACAACAACAAAAAAAAGACAGCTGTTATCACGCTGTCATGTGGTAAAACGTGCATTAAGGCCAGATTTGTTTTCTATTTATTCTGTTCTCATGCGCAGATTATGAGCTAGTAAGAATACTTTTTTGACGACAATTTTGCATTGGGCACTTTGTCCGTCTCCTACACAAAAAGTTAAATTGCATATCAAGGCGCATTGACATCATGAGCTTGTATACATTTAGCTAGAAAGAATAAGTCATGTTAATGACACATTATGATGGCCATATGATGTGTAAGACATGTGCTTAGTTACAGTGTGTTTGCTGAAGCACATGCATTTTATGGTATGGTCACTTCATTAGTCACATATCAGCACTAGAACTTGCCAAGGTTACATATTTCTGGAATTTAGGTGATGTGTCACTTGTGCAAGGCTAATTTAATCACATTGATATAAGTCAGTTGAATCTGTTGAACCTCGTTGTTGAATCACCTTGTTCCTTCCCTCTGGTTATTTTGTTTTACTTTTTGTTGCCATAGTGTTTATGATCAGCACACAGTATTCTGACTGTTGACACAATTTCGGACAAGGTAAACAGGCTCGTACTTTGTCCACGTCTTCTATTGTCGTCATTAGAAGTGCACTGTTTAATTTTGCCATGAATCAATACCAAGTCGCCCAATCTTCAGTCCTAAACAGAACAGCTGTGGTCAATGAAGAAGCTAGTGTTCCATGTGTTGTAAGCATAGCTCGGCACACTCACTTCATGAGTGCACTCAACTCACACTCACTCGCACTCATTAGAACGTGGTGAGTTGAGTATGAGTGAGTACTCATGCGTGTGAGTGGACGTGAGTGTGAACATGAGTGAGAACTCATGAGTGTGAGTGGTCGTGAGTGTGAACGTGAGTGAGTACTCATGAGTGTGAGTGGATGTGAGTGTGAACGTGAGTGAGTGCGAAGGCTGAAAAAATTGTGGTGAGTGAGTACTCCCTCAAAGTGCCGTCCTATGGAGCTCGGCACACTCACGCATGAGTGCACTCAACTCACACTCACTCGCACTCATTAGAACGTGGTGAGTTGAGTATGAGTGAGTACTCATGCGTGTGAGTGGACGTGAGTGTGAACGTGAGTGAGAACTCATGAGTGTGAGTGGAGGTGAGTGTGAACGTGAGTGAGTACTCATGAGTGTGAGTGGACGTGAGTGTGAACGTGAGTGCGAAGGCTGAAAAAAATTGTGGTGAGTGAGTTTGAGTGAGTACTCCCTTAAAGTGCCGACCTATGGTTGTAAGTGATAATAACTGTTGGTGCGTAACGTCCCAAAACCACCATACGATTATGAGAGACGCCGTAGTGGAGGGCTTCGGAAAGTTAGACCGCCTGGGGCTCTTTAACACACACCTAAAGCTAAGTACGTGGGCCTCAAGCAGTTACGCCTCCATTGAAATGCGTTTAACTCCAAGGTTAATCATACTAAAATTTGCACCCCTTTACACTACAATGCTAACTTCACTGACAGCTAAAACTACTCGAATGATGGTACACAGGACAAAAGTACACTTCTGGTGCTCTTTCGCATTTCATTGCAGTTGTGTACTTTTTGCCGTCTGTACTTAAAGTGAAAAGTTCACAAGAAACTACTTAGCAGCATCTCACTATTGCATTTGTTTCGTGTTCTGTTTAAAGGTCTGCAATGGTATACTCAAGTGTGAGTCTTTGCCAAGACATTCATATTTCTGGATATGGAAAGCTTAATGGACTTCTTTTCTATTATTTTCAGGAAGACATTTCTGGCAAAGCTGCAAGAGTTGCTCACCCACTTGTTTGTGTACAAGACACTGTATTGTGGGAACACTCCCCCTGTGCCTCACTCTACACTAACGAGGACGTAAAGTGTAATGCAAACCACAGAAAGATATACACACTTCGTGCAAAAAAAATTACAAAACTAAAGAACCATGCACTCACAGAATGAGTATGAACGTGACTAAAAACGCTATACACGTGTTAAATTTCAGTTGCTAGTACTGCGTTGTCCTGTTCCCTTTTCCATGTGTTGCTGTTTTGTTTTCACATTTTAACTATGAACTCAATTCCTCACTGCTTTACAGGCTCTATAGATTCGTGGTCAAATTCTATTCAACCACATGGCATAGCAAGCCCTAGGATCCAATATGCCAAGCCACCAGCCACTACTTGTAGGAAATTTTTTAATTTTAGGCAAGTGATTGCCTAATTTCAAGTTGACTTTGCAGTCATGGTAGTGGCATTAACTTTCAATGTGGTAATGATGCGGAAGCCATGAAGTGAGGAATTAAAGATGAAGAACTTTTTTAGGTTGCAGATGACAGTGGCTGGCATGGGAATATTGTAAACATAGCTGTAGCAATTATGTATAATAGAAGTATTGGTATATTGCAGTTGTGTGATAATGGCAACAAATTCCCAAGGATATTTCTAGAAAACTGCTTTCATTTTCAGATATTTGTCAGTAAGTATGTGCAGCCATATATGAATGCAATGTTGTCATTTAGCTGGCATAGCTGAACGCCTTTACAAATTGTGGTAAGTCGATCTACAATCAACACCACAGGTCTATTTAGGACTTTTCTGCAGAAAACAGAACTGTATGATGATGTGTGACATGTTTTGATGCCATAGGGCAAACTAATTCAATTAAAATCTACAACATGCCTCCCTGCATAATTGCATATTTCTTAAAAGTAATGCTAGCCTTATTGTACTTAGTTGCCTTCGTGTGCAGGCTGACACCAAGTTCCTTGTAGATCCCATTTCTCTGGGGTTGTGTTTACATACTAGCACTGTGAAGTGCACATGTCGGTGTGCATTATGATGAGATTTGCCACACTACTTTCATGTTGCTTTACTGTTGTGAATTATATATAGTGCTTGGGCTGTACTGTATACGTTCTTAGTGTTTTGTATTTAGTGCAGGTTCTGTGCAAGAAGATGGAAATATACATATGCTTACACTGACATGAGAACTGCTACTGTTTTGATTCCAATAAAATATTGCGAACACTGTTTTTCTTATCAGTCTTATCACAGCTGTTTCGTTGAAGAAGACGGCAATACTACAATTTTTTATTCTTGCTACATCATCTGTGCAAGAGGAGTGCCACATACACATGGACTTTCACAAGGGTGAAATGCATGTGCATTAACTTTTTTATTTAACGGGAGACCTGTCACCGCTAATTTGTGGTGGTTGTACTTGACATTGGGGCATGCTTAAGCGTTCGCTTTAATGCATTTGTGTGATGTTTAACAATGAAGGTTAATTAGTAAGATCGTAGGTAGTAAGATTGTAGGTAGTATCCGAGTGTGAAAGCAACTAAATACTGAATTTGAGTTAGAGAATCACTGTGTGCCCCACGAAAGTGCGAGTTGCGAATAAGTGCTAATTGTGGATGTAGATTATCGTTCAGCTACTCTGAAGGCGCTGCTGCACCTGCGTTTGGCTCGCGAGAGTACGCGCGCAATAAATGCACTTAGTGTAGGCGCGTTACAATGTCCATGTAACTCGGGTATCTGCATAGGTGTGCACACGGGGAGGGGGGAGAGTCCGCCCCGTGCACTGACTCTATAGGGAGGGTGGGCGCAGCGACGAGCCTTCGTCCCCTCCCCCCCCCCCCCTTCCACCTGAAGAGGCACCCTGCGCAAGCTTGTGGGCATCTGCGTGAGTAACTTTTATATGCTATGGGAGTCGTAGCGGTGTGCGCGCCGGTGGATGACGAGAACGATGGACACAGGCACGCTCGCGGCTCGCGCTTAGGCGCCGTTGACAGTCAGTCGCGGCAGAGTTTTGAAATGATAAAGATGTGTTGCTCAGTGTTTCATCCTCGTCTCTGAGGGCTTCCCCGCGCGGCGGGAGGCACATACACCATCAATGGAAACACAGGCGGTCTCGTACAGCTCAGAACACGCCGCTGCCATGGGACGCGTGCAGCTCGCGGCAGAAACAACGAAAATAGCTCCACATCATACGCCCATGGAATGCACATATGTTCGGCCATCTGAGGATACCTTTTGTCACGCTGGTATCCACGAATTTCGGGCGAGTGAAACAGTGTCGAAGTACTCAAGAGGGCACACGTTTACAATTTTTCTAGCTGCACGACACCCCGAACCGAATAGTTCGAAGCTGAAGGTGTTTACCTTGGCCTTCGTGACGCCCCTGAGTTTATGAACTGGCCTTGCGAAAGCGCTAACAGATGCCGATACTACGAGAACAAAAGTTGGAGTTGTCGCCGACGGGTTAGTAGCCGCTTTGTAGATATATACCCCCGTGAAAAACTTCGCAAGCTAGTGGTGGCGCTGTGGTGTAATGGATATGATGTTTGCTTTCAGTGCGTGTGGTCGCGAGTTCGATTCCTGTGTCGTGCGTGCTTGTATGCATATGTCATGTTTGTGCATGAATACATCAATGTCCATTTTCTAATATGTCCTTGCGATGAATAGTTGCAAGAAATGTGTTTAAAACGCTAGTATAGTGCCTGGAAACACAGGCGGTCCATCATACTGCTCCATCACACTGCTCCATCACTGCCTGCTTTGCGCCTCCCCAGTTTTCTCTCCTGCGCAACGCTGCGATGAGCGCCAGCGTCAACGCCGCCGCCAGTGTAAGCGTTAGCGCCCGCTGCTTCACATTTACACATGGTTCCCTTTAGCGGGAGATGGTGTAATTTTTTTGCCTGTAGGCGTCACGTAGTACGTGATCTTAACGAGCTGGCAGCTGACTAATAATCCCTCGCATACTCTCTGAAGGCATCAAGTCTGCCAGAACGAGACCCTCGCTATGAATGAAGGAAAGAAGTGTAGATTGAAGTGCTCGTTTTGCTTTGTTAAACACAGTATTAATGAGAACTAACAGGCAAAGATTCCAAGGAAAGGTGAGCTCACGTGATCACAGTTGTGAATCGCACGGGCAAATGCATCGCGAGCGTCACGGTGCGTACGGCACACACAAAGGCGGCCGAAAAGGCGGCGATCGCTCTTGCACTGGTCGCGGAGCCGAAAGCTGAGGTCGTGATCAGCTACTCGCAGGCTGCTGTCCGTGGCTTCGCGCGGCCGCATCTCGTGGCATGCGGCCCTCATACTTCAAACTTGTTATAAAAGCAGGGACGGCGGCGAGCTTTGAGGAGCGATGGCCTCGACGTCGTCATCCTCGCATTTCAAAAATGTAAATGCTAGGGTCTTCCTCCTGTGGACCCCGGCTCACAATAGCGTCCCGCTTGCATGCAACCAGGCGGCCCACACCGCGGCTCGAGGTCTCATTCAACAAGCCGCCTACACCTACGAGAGCGGGGCGATGACAACATCATTAACAACACAACAACAGCAACCGGAATGGTCGTGGGGCGATCGCCTGACCACATTCAGCGACATCACACAACATTACAGACTAAACAGACGCATATGCCCACCACCACACGACAAATTAAACGAAAGAGAGGCCGTAACTTGGAGGTTACTACAAACAAACACCCCTGCCCGGCGATCCTACGCCTCTATGATCCGAGCCCATACGCGACGGACGTGTGTAAAGCGAGCGGGGAAAGAGCCACAGGCGGCACATGCTTTGGGGAATGTGTCGGGAGAGTTAATGTTGCTGCCGCCGCTGATTACGCGACGCATGTTAGGCAGGGACAAATTCCGAGACCAATATTTGCTGCTTCCACCGCGCGAGGGCAGGGGCCGGCCGCCGCCGCGCTTGTGGTGACTAATGCGGATCGGCTGCGTCGGCGTCACTGCCGCTGGGAGGCGGCATTCACCAGCGGCAAACTGGCAGACCAGCCTTCGGCCGTCCGGCAAGCCGAAGATGCCGCCCGGGTCCAAGGACTTCGAGCCGTCACCTGAGGCACCGTCATCATCATCGAACGAGGGTGGGAAGAACAGGGGTCAATTCCCTCTTTCCAGCCTCGCCCGAAGGAAACTGTCGGACTTTAAATAAAGTATATTCATTCATTCATTCATTCATATATAAATGCACGGAATATAACCAATTCCCATATACATCCATATAAATTACAAGAAGGCATTTTTTCCGTCGATTTACCAGCAGTCGTGCAGGCACTGCAGAATCACGATGTCACAAACCATTTATAAACATACAGGAAAAAATATACAGCGCATCCACAGCCATCATAGTCATTCAATAAAAGTGATAAAATCTTAATAAAGAAGGGCGTAAGGCAAGGGAGATAGCATATTTCCAATGATTATCACCACGTGCTTACATGAGAATTTCAGGATCCTAGAGTGGGAAGTGTTTCGAATACGAGCTAATGTAGGGTATCCTATTAACGTGCGATTCACTGATGACGTTGCATTCATGGGTAACTTAGGGTATGAGTTGCAACCCATGAATACTGAATTACGAAAGAAAAGCATGACGGCAGGTCTTCAAATTAATAGTAAAAGCCTTAGTAATGGGCAACATTCTCGGACAAGATCAGCCACTTCCGATAGGTAGCGAGGCACTGAAAATGATAAAGGAATACGTCTGCTTAGGGCAGAGTGTTACCGCGGCGCCGAACAATGGAATTGAAGTAACGAGGATAAGAATAGGGTAAAGCACATTCGGTTTGCATTCGCACATCATGAATCGTCGTTTACCACTACTTCTCAAAAGAAAGGTATACAACAGCTGCATCTTACTGGTACTTAGCAGAAACCTGGGGGCTTACAGAAAGGGTTCAACCTAAATTCAGGATGACGGAACGACCAATGGAAAGGAAGGTGATACGTGTAACCTTAAGGGAGAAGAAGAGAGATGAGTCGGAGGGAAAAGGAATGAATGTTAAGTGCATCTTAGTCGAAATCATGAACAAGAAATGGGCATGCGCAAGGCGTTTAATGAGCGGCAAATTATCTGCCACTCATTAAGAGTAACAGACTGGATTCCAAGAGAAGGCAAACGCGCGAGGGGGTAGACAGAATGTCAGGCGCACAGATGAGATTAAGAAGTTTTCTGGTATAATGTGGCCGCAGTAAGCACAGGACCGGGTCGATGAGCGGAACACGGAAGATGACAATGCCCTGCAGTGGGTACACTCAGGCTGATGAGGATGACACAGCGAAAGGGCGTCATTTAGGATTTCACAGGATGGGTAACATCTCCTAATTAAACGACCACCGAGTAATCGAAAGTGTCACGAAAACAATAAACTCGCAAATCATTTGCATTTGCTTGGTGAGTACGAACATCCGCTACTTATTCTGCAACCATTGTAAAAGCCGTAATTTTAGTCATTGCGTGACCGCGGCTCCATACACCGGTGTCTTTAGCCGAAACGTGCTTTGAACGTATGCCTTATTCCGCTCCGCCACCACGAAGAGCGCCACGCGGGCGTGAAAAGCTATTTCGCTAGAAGTAGAACAGCCAACAGATCGTTCGTCCACAACAAAGTAGCAAGCTCTTTTATGCCAGCATACAAACCACTGCTGAGGCTCTTTATTTTGAACAGCTTCCTCCATATTTAATTCTTGTGACATTGCACGCGATCTTCGCGCACTGCACAGAACACATGATCGGCCGTATGCCGGCTTCTATGGTTTCCATCACGCGGCGTTTGGGTGGCATGTCCATGTTCCACATAAAAAAAAAGCCGTCTTTAATACTAAATGCACCGCAATACGTGTCAAACATGCCTCGCCGTCTTTGTGGTACGTCATAAGCATACAGCATATATGTATTTCGTTGTCTGCCAAATGAAGCTGTTCTGCGTATGTTCCTGGCCCGGCTGTGTCACTCTGACACCCGCTACAACAGTGGCGACGAGGATGGGATTATGGTGATCACCTTTCGGTGCCCTAGCCAGGAGCAGTAGCTAGGCACAGAAGTGGCTAGGGCCGCGCCGCTGGATCGCCGCTGCTCATGGCGATCCGGCGAAAGGCGCTGGGATTCCTGGGCGCTGAATGTAACCACTGCCACGGAGCATCGACGTTCATGGCCATGGCTACGGGACTGGGCACGCCAACTTTCGACGAAAATCAAGATGATTGGGACATTTACTTGACTCAGCTGGAGGCATTCTTCGAAGCGGATGATATTAACAAAGAGAATAAGGAAAGGGCTCTCTTGATTTCGACGTTATCGACGAATATGGTGAGCGTTCTTGGGGCACACTGCACGTTTACCCTAAAGAAAATCAGCTGAGTTACGAGGAAGCACTCGCCTTCCTAAATACCCACTATGCGCCCATGTTTAACGAGGTTGCCGCGACTTATTAGTTCTTCACTACGGACCAAAGTGCCGCTGAATTTGTCCGAGACTTTGTTGTTGAGCTCCGCAAACTGGCAGACGAGTGTAACTTCGGCACCGGCCTTGACCGTAAGTCAAGGCATCGAAATCGCGCAGTGCAGCAGACGCTGCTCGAGAGAACTGAGCTCACACTGGCCGAAGCTGAAATGATTACCACTGCTGCTGAAGCCGCTGCGCCTTCAAGTTGTGCAGGTGTACTTGGGCGACATATTAATAGCTGAACGTCAAGACCATAGCGATTCGGTGCTCCGGGATGTTTTGCGTCGGCTGCAAGAGGAATGGTGTGCTGCCGAAGGCAGAAAAAATGTAACTTTCGTAAAGATTCCAATCGTCTACTTGGGACATCGGATCGACAAAGATGGCGCGTATTTTGCACCCGCTCGAAAAGAACCTAGCCACAATACGCGATACACCATGGCCTACGAATGCGAGCGCGAGCTGCGCTCCTTCTTGGGTCTGCTTTGTCTTACTATCACCGGTTTCTGCCACACATGTCGGCGATGTTGTCCCCCTTATATCACCTACTCGAAAAAAAGAACATAAAAGGGAGTGGGGAGCGTCTCAGGAAAATTCATATCTCAAGGCTAAACAAACGTTTATGAGTTCGTCAGTGCTGACATATTTCAACCCCGACCTAACCAGTGCACTACCAGGTTCGAATGCTATGCGTCACCGTCAGGGTTAGGTGCCGTCATCTCGCACCACATGGGCAACGTCGATAAGCCAATCCCTTTCCGCTCACGCACATGAACAAGCGCCTAAAATAATTATTCTGCAGTTCGAGAAGGAGGCTCTGGCGCTATTGCTCGTAGTAACAAAGTTCAGATATTACCTGCTGGGCCACGAGTTTGTGTTGGTGATGATGGACCACCAACAACTAGTTGGTCTTCTACGAGAAGATCGACCGGTGCCTCGAATGGTGTCTGCACGTATCCAGAGGTAGGCCCTCTTTCTAAGTGAATATCGGTACCGCATTAAATACAGGGCTGGGGACCAAAACGCCAACGCAGATGTGCTTAGCCGCTTGCCAGTGCCGACAACAGAAGGTGGTTACTCTGGCACCTTACCGGAATACGCCCTGTCTACGGGGCATGTCGACAGTTCTTTCGTGCCAGCGGGTGCTCTGCGGGCGCTGACGAGCGCAGACAAAGATCTATGTGTTGTTCAGAACACCGTATTTAATGTATGGCCTGAACGCCTCTCACCATTTCACAGGTCTCTTCAACCTTATTTTTGCAGAAGATTGTAGCTGTCGAGCGCAGAAGGCCTGCTTTACTGTTGTCATCGAGTTGTCACTATAGGTCGGCAAACTCACTCATGAGTCTAAGGTCGGTTTTCTCGGTTAGATGACTATCTGCTCTTTAGCGAGATACTGAATTTCTGTACTTTCCCGCCAAGCACACGCTCAATAATTGGCTACTTGCGTATCAGCTTCTCCTGTTCCTTCTTCATGGATGGGTGAGTACGAGACCTTACCATTATATGGTCACTGCATCGTACCTTGCTATCCACTTCCGCAGTCTGAATGATGTCAGAGTGTACATTAAGTATCAAGGCCATTTCATTCGCAGTATGTAGTCTCGTTTCTTTTTTTGGCCTGATTGCGAGATAAGGGCGCCGACATACAGCTCAGCCACTTGATTGCTGCCGAGTACAAGACTGTACAGTATTGCATGCTTAGACGAGTAGCCACCACATTACGCGTGCCTATCTCCTTTGGCACTTAAACTTGCGTACTGAACGCAGGGTAAGTGCACAGTTGAGTGCCTTTTTTAGGCCTTCAAATGACGGGGAAACGGGAGGAATGGAAGAAAGGTTAAATCCATTTTCAGGGCCAAAAACAATAGTGCCGAGTGAAAATATCAAATGCAACATTGTGAGTTGCTTGACGAAGATTTACAGTGCGAAAGCTGGACCGTTTATCTCGATCGGGTTGATGCTGAGGCTACTTTTTGTGCCGCAATAGTCTGCACACGTCACATTATTGTGCCTGAAAAAAATATGCCACGTATGCAAAACTTTCTGGTGCTCATTTACCAGTTTCCTCGTGCGCCTTCAGCGGATCCTTGCTGGCGTGCCAACAAAATTCACAGCATGCCTGGGTTTCTAGGTCGCTTCACCAAGGAAGAGCTTTTCGTATTGGTGGGGAAAGTTTTCACCAACGAAGCGCATTCTGAGAGTTGCATTTACTAACTACTTCGCATGCTGTGCATTTCATGTATCTTCGCAGAAAAATTCGGATATTTCATGTTCGCTACCTTTGCGTGCACATGTGCTCTTACCTGCAAGCACCTCCCTCGGTGTGCTGTGAAATGGTGCTCATATTTGGTTTGCAATATGAGATGTATAACGAAGGTTCCGTACTGCTTTCATTTATTCTATGATGTGTCGTCAATTTTTGGCACAATAATCGGACACAAGTTGTTTTTCTTTCTAGAACCACTGCTTTATTAGAGGCACTGCAATTAAGAGCAAAAGTGCAATAAGAAATCTCCTAAAACTTCAGCTAAGGCAAGGCTTTGTCGCTCTACTAACTGATCTTCTCTTTTGACACTTCACATGGTCTTTTTCATAAAAGAGGCTAGCCTTGTTTATGACTTGTCAGGTTTTTGTATGCTTGAAGGCATTCAGATGTGACATTTGGTCTCACGATGCCAGCCATATAAATCGTGTAGCTCGGTGCATCTGTAACAATAACAACGATTACAGAAAGTATTCTACCTCATGCAACAAACACATTCACCGTAACAGTATTCTGAACAATGCAAATTCACTTTATTCTTACAAACGTAATTATTCTGTCAAAATCAAAGTTTACACACTTCTCCCTACATTTTCCATAAACTACAAGGCTTAGCTAATGCAGGTAGATAATTTCGAGGACTCGTTTGTTTTGTCCGGCCCAAGCTAATGAAAATCAGAAGATAATGAAGCCAAGGAACGCCTCGGGGACGCGCACTGTACTCTTTAGGTGTATTGTAGTAATTATGATTTACATTTGAAGAAAGCAAAGTGGACGAAACAAAACTTGCCGCCGGCAGGGACCGAACCTGCAACCTTCCGACTAAGTACCCGATGCTCCCTACCGATTGTACCGATTTACCTAGGCTGGCAGTCGACCCCTCGTCCACTTTATGGGGTGTTTAAAATGGCATGCAGTTGACTGGCAAGAAGCGAGGCATAAACATCCCGAACAATACTTATTTCGTTGATCCGGTCTTGCTTCGCACTAAGAAAAAACTTCCCCATCTCCCGCTAAAGGGAACCATGTGTGGATGAAGCAGCGTGGAGACCGTCAGCTTGAGCGGGAGAAGCGTCGCCGCTCTCGTTCCGCGGCAGCGGCCCGGGCGCTCATCGCGGCGCTGCACAGGAGAGAGAATGAGGTGCGCTCCGTCATTTTTATACCGCGGAACTACCGTGGTGCCCCCCAGCGGGGTATGCAGCTGTCGCACCATCAGTCGCGCGCCGCTCCGTAGAGGATTCATAGAGGAGAGAACGGGGGGAACCGTAGGAGAGGAGAGAGAGGGGATGCGCATGCGCTGTGGGGTGTGGGACGCGGGAGCCGCTCCGTAGAGTAGAGGATTCCTAGAGTAGAGAAAGCGGGTGAGGACACGCATGCCCTGTGGGACGCGGGCACCGCTCCGTAGAGTAGAGGATTCCTAAAGGAGAGAAAAGCGCTGAGCGTAGGAGAGGAGAGAGAGAGGGGGAGGAGATGCGCATGCGCTGTGGTGGTGTGGGACGCGGGCAGTAGGGACGGACTAAGCCCGTCCCTCCTGCCCGAGGGACGGACTGAGCCCGTCCCTCCTGGACTTTTGGGACAACTACTGCAGCTCCCCGAAGACCTGCGCGCAAAATTTACAGTATCCCCAGTACCCCGTAACATGCCTTCCCACACATAACGTGGGGAGACGTCAGGCACGGGCGCGAGCCCTACTCAGTACCGCAACCGCTATGGAGGATAACGTGGCCTTCGTAGACGCAGCGCAGTACGGCTATACGGACCACTTTGTCTCAGTAGTTACCACACTCAAAGGCGAACACCTGTCGTCTATGACTTTATTAAATTCAAACGCTGATCGCGCCGAACCGGTCGCTGTGGCACTAGCTCTCGCTGCCACCGATCGCACCGCCATTTACACAGACTCGCGCGCAGCCGCACGGGCCTTCATGACGGGCTCAGTTTGTCGGGAAGCCACGCGCGTTCTCTGTGCTGCCAATTGGTCAGACAAAAAGCACATAATCTGGTTTCCGGCACACGTTGGCCGACATGTACACGGAACCATCCTTAATGCCAACGAGTTGGCTCACTATCGGGCGCGATGTCTCACATTCCACGTCGGGGAGAACCACTCGAAGGCTGAGGACGTTACTTTGTACTTCAGAGATCCGTTGCAAACTTTTAATGAAATATGCAAACATTACCAGTTGGAGCAGCGGAAGTACCCACTCCCGCACCCACACTTAACAAGACCTCAGTCCGTCACTCTATGACTCTTACAGACGGAGGCGTATGCATCGCCTCTAAATTGCTCGAAATACAGTGAAACCTCGGTGATACGAATCTCGCGGGGTCACCAAAAATATTCGTATCATCCGAAATTCGTATCACCAGAAAACATGGAAAATTAGTATGCGACAAAATAAAGCTGGCGCACGTTTTCGTTTATTGTTTCTCAGGGCCGCAGCAACGTCATGAACAGCTCCGAATGATTGCCAATAAAGTTGTTAGATGTAAATGATCGCGGGTACTTTTAAATGTACGGTGCGTGCGCGCGTCTGTAATTAGCGAACCAGATGTGTTGTGACCCGTGACAGCTGTAGCCCCTCCCCAGTCAAAGTACGCTTTTGGACATGACATCAAGCACTACAGTGAAAGTGACCTAAGGAACGCTTTGCACTCGATTGTTGAAGGCCAGGAAATTTTAGAACCACTGGCATTTGTTGTTATTTTCTCATCACGGTGGTTTCTCATCTCGGGAGATCTGTGCCCGCACAATTGCGCGGTTTGCTGGAGTCTCCCGTGCTAATCAGAGTGTGGGCAGGTGCGCGACCATGCCCGTGCTAGGGTTCCCGTGCCCGCGCGTGGTTACCTTTTCTTACGTGACAGCACGGGCAGCGCCTGTTCGTACCTGCGTGGTACCTTACGTTCGTATCAAATGTCGCGGGTGAAAATCTGTTCGCAACAACCGCACTCCATTACATTGCAGACTAATGGGCCTTGGCCAGGACCACAGAAAAAATTCGTATCACCCCGAAATTCGTATGAGCTGTGATCGTATCGCCGGGGTTCCACTGTACATGGATGGCATAGATCCGGGGTGCCCGCGCTGTGGTCACCCCAAATGTACTCTACAGCACATGTTGTGGCACTGCCCTTCGTTGCGCGAGAGCGGCGAGTCTCCCTCTACGGAGGCGGACTGGAACTATCTCCTCACAAGCCACGACAAAGGAGACCAGCTTAGGGCCATCCAGAGGACCCGCGACATGGCCGTCGAGTTTAACCTCCCCGTCCCGTCGTGGGAGTGGCCCACCGGTGTCGTCCCCTAAGTGGGGTCGAGTGCCGCCTCCGGATACTAATAAAGTTATTTGCCTGCGTGCCTGCCTACTACAAGCTCACTTGTATGATACCCACTACGCATAAATCATCATAATTTTTGTGTAATGGGGAAGGGTCCACTATGTCACTATTCGTCATTCTTCAGAAAAGCGCAGTACCCGCTACACACTTGTAACGCATTACGTGCCCTTTGTTGATGCTGTGGCTGACGACGACGAAAAATTGTCTGAGGCTTTTGTAATGGGTTGGCGCATTGATCGAACCACTCGTTGCGCAATTCGCATTGTGTGACGCCTGGTTGTTACTTTACTGTTCTAAAACGCTTTATTACACATGTTAACGCGATTCCTTACCCGACATGAAGCCTGCATAGGGTCAGTTTGCAACGCAGTTTCAAGCAACGGCGTAGCTCAGTGATGCAATTTCAAATACGCATAATAAATACCATGAAAAAAACGCCGTAGCTCAGTGGTAGAGTACTGGGCTGCCACACAGAGGGCCCGGGTTCGATTCCCATTCTCTAGGAGGTGTTTAATATTTATGTAGTTTTTTTTTATTATTTCGTGCGATAGTGGTTACGGACACCGGCGGCGGCGGCCAACTACGGCGCAAAAATGGCCCTTGTGGTCTCATAACAACTATCGCTGTAAAACAGAAGAGGAGGAAAATAGTTGAGGCCTGCAAAATCACATCTGGGGAATTATTCGCATGAGTTTGAGCACCAACTTTGTCGCTAAGCAAGGTAGAAATTGAATTCTTAAGCGACACGTTCCCGCCCTCGCAAAGACAAATGAACTGAGGATTGCTGCGCAGCATTGACTCACGCACCGTGTTTGATAGTAGCGACACTTCTCTGGGTTATCACATTTCTATGTTCACACTTTCACCCCTTCTTTCTTTCTCTTTCCTTCTTTCGTGGGGAGGCCCGAAATGGCGCCTTACGAAAGATTTACAGTCCATAGTTTGCGCACAACTGTCCTGGTTGTGTTTTAGATGCGCAGCATCTTATGCTCGGGGCTATGTCCGTCCCGCGTCCGTCCTGCGTCCCACGTCCGGCCACTTTCATCAAGTAGGGAAGCACCCATTATGCGAACCAGAACACTAGTAATAGAAGGCCGTCAACCACTACTACAGTCATCAGAGTCATGGCCGAGAGCAGAGAGAGGCTGCTTAGTAATGGCTAGGCAGATGGTGTCTGTCGCCCAGGTTGACCCCATTCCTTGATCTGGCTTACATGTGTATGGAGGGGGCTTAGTCCTTCCCGCGTCCCACACCACCACAGCGCATGCGCGTCCCCTCCCTCTCCTACGCTCACCCCTTTTCTCTACTCTAGGAATCCTCTACTCTATGGAGCGTCCCCCACAGCGCATGCGCATCCCCTCCCCTATCCTCTCCTACGCTCACTCCCTTTCTCTACTCTAGGAATTATCTACTCTACGGAGCGGCGCCCGCGTCACACATCCCCACAGCGCATGCGGGCCCTTTCTCCTCTAGGAATCCTCTACTCTACGGAGCGGCTCCGGCGTCCCACAGCGCATGCGCGTCTTCTCCCCCTCTCTGCTCTAGGAATCCTCTACTCTACGGAGCGGCTCCCGCGTCCCACAGCGCATGCACGTCCCCTCTCTCCCCTCCTACGGTCCCCCCGTCCTCTCCTCTAGGAATCCTCTATTGAGCGGCGCGCACGACAGGTGGTGGGACTGCTGCATACTCCGCTTCATACCGTAGTTCCGCGGTATGAAAATGACAGAACGCGCGCCTCATGCTCTCTCCTGTGCAGCGCCGCGACGAGCGCCCGGACCGCAGCCGTGAAATGAGAGCGGCGACGTTCCTCCCGCTGAAGCTAATTATCTCCCCGCTGCTTCGCATCCACACATGGTTCCCTTTAGCGGGAGATGGGGAAGCTTTTTTCTTTTTTTTCTGTTCATTTAGTGGAGGAACAGAAAAAAATTACACCACCTCCCGCTAAAGGGAACGTTGTGTAGATGCGAAGCAGCGGACGCTAACGCTTACACTGGCGGCGGCGTTGACGCTGGCGCTCATCGCAGCGTTGCGCAGGGAAAGAAAACTGGGGAGGCGCAAAGCACGCAGTGATGCAGCGGTGTTTCGTACTGGAAGATGCCAGTCACTGCTAATGGGCAATTAGAGACAGAAGACTCCGACTGGACACAGAGACCCGCAGTCCGCTTTTAGTTAACGCGCACGCTGCGAATTTTTATTGTTCAACAACGCACAGGATAAATCTCCCACCGGCACCACCTTTCAGGTCAAGATTCAGTGCCATATATACGGGGTGGCCAGTGAACGGTTGTGCAGCGCGAGCAGTCGGCTTTTTCAGCCAAGAAACTCGCTAGCAGACGCTGCCTGCGTCGGCGTCGCAAGACGAAAGAGAGGGGGGGAGCGTAGTAGAGGAGAGAAAGAGAGGGGGGGGGGGACGCGCATATGTACGCCGCGGGCAGGGATGCCTAGAGGAGAGAGGAGGGGAGGCGCAGTGAGGGTGTGGTTGCCGCGGGGAGGGATGTCTAGAGGAGAGAGAGGGGGAGAGGAGGTTTTTAGATGCGAAGCATCTTATGCTCTGGGTTATGTCCGTCCATCCCGCGTCCACCGTCCCGCGTCCCCCCGTCCGGCCACTTTCATGAAGTAGGGAAGCACCCATCATGCGAACCAGAACGCTGTAGTAATATGAAGGCCGTCAAGCCTACCACAGCCATCAGAGTCATGCCCGAGAGCACAGAGAGGCTGCTTAGCAATGGCTAGGCAGGTGGTGCCTGTCGCCCAGGTTGAGCCCATTCCTTAATCTTGCTTGCATGTGTTTGGAGGGGGGCTTAGTCCGTCCCTCCTTCCCGCGTCCCATACCACCACAGCGCCTTCCCTTCCCCTCTCTCTCCTACGCTCACCCCCTTTCTCTCCTCTCGGAATCCTCTACTCTACGGAGCGGCGAGTCCTCTACTCTACGGAGAGCGCGCGCCTCATTCTCTCTCCTGTACAGCGCCGCGTTGAGCGCCCGGACCGCTGCCGTGAAATGAGAGCGGCGACGTTCCCCCCCGCTCAAGCTAATTATCTCCCCGCTACTTCGCATCCACACATGGTTCTCTTTAGCGGAAGATGGGGGAATTTTTAGATGCGAAGCATCTTATGCTCGGGGATGTGTCCGTCCTTCCCGCGTCCGGCGTCCCTTGTCCCGCGCCCGGTCACTTTCATGAAGTAGGGAAGCAGCCACTATGCGAACCAGAACACTGTAGTACAATAAGGCCGTCAACCACCATTACAGTCATGATAGTCATGGCAGAGAGCACAGAGTCGCTGCTTAGCAATGGCTAGGAAGGTGGTGGGTGCAAGCAAAGAATAACGCGCTATACCGGTGGCGTCTGTCGCCCACGTTGACTTCATTCCTTGATATTGCTTGCGTGTGCTTGCGGGGGCTTTGTCCGTCCCTCCTTCCCGCGTCCCACAGCTCCTCTCCTGCGCTCCCGCCATTCTCTCCTCTAGGAATCCTCTACTCTACGGAGAGGCGTCCCGTTGACGCCATTCCTTGATCTTGCTTGCATGTGCTTGCGGGGGCTTTGTCCGTCCCTCCTTCCCGCGTCCCACCCAACTCTCTCTTCTCTGCTACGCTCCCCACCTTTGTCTCCTCTAGGAATCCTCTACTCCACGAAGTGGCGTCCCGTTGACGCCATTCCTTGATCTTGCTTGCATGTGCTTGCGGGGGCTTTGTCCGTCCCTCCTTCCCGCGTCCCACAACCCCACAGTGCATGCGCGTCTCCTCCTTCTCTCCTACGCTCCCCCCTTTCTCTCCTCTAGGAATGGTCTACTCTACGGAGAGGCGCCCACGACAGGTGGTGCGACAGCTGCATACTTCGCTGGGGGGCGCCACGGAAGTTCCGCGGTATGAAAATGACGGAGCGCGCGCGCCTCATTCTCCCTCCTGTGCAGAGCCGCGATGAGCGACCGGGCCGCTGGCGCGAATCGGGAGCGGCGACGTTCCTCCCGTTCAAGCTGATTATCTCCCCGCTGCTTCGCATCCACACATGGTTCCCTTTAGCGGGAGATGGGGAAGTTTTTCTCAGTCTCTTTCATGTCTCTATTCTTTTCTAATTATTTTTTCCCCTTGCGTCTCCCTCTTACTAAATTTTTCTCTTCCTTTTTTTTCTGTCTCTTTTTATGGCGTTCCCTTTCTTTTTATTTAATTATCTCTCTCCTTCTATTTCTCTATATATATTTCAGTGTTTCTGTTTTTCTTCCTCAGCCTCACTAACTGTTTTTTTTTCTTCAATCTCTTTTGGTCCGTTTCTTTCTATCTGCTTTCGTATTGATTTTCACTTTTAACTATTTTTCATTCACTTTTTTCGGTTGCTCTCTCTACTTCTCTGTTTCTCTTGCTTTCAATCTCTTTGATCTGTCTCTCTCTTTCTGTGTCCTTGTACTTGTTCTCATGCCCATCAGATTTATTTCGTCTCACGTCGGACAAATCAGCGCACCATGATAGCGCGTGCCGAGGCACGTGCTGCGGAAGAAAAACCAGAAGATGAAGAGATAAAATAAAGCGCATGCCCCGGAGTTATTGAGCTGGACGCCCTAGGAAAAGCCGCGTGCGGTGCTACGCGACGCGAGATGCCTTATAATGAAGCGGTCATTCGTGATGATGGTAGTTTCAGTTACCACCTCGTAGTTGACCGCAAGCTTTGAGATCTCCCCTGTTAAAAAGTTTTCTGAGGTATAAATGATTAGGTAAATCTGAAAATGAACACATTCGAAAGGAAACAATTGCAAGAAACCGTTCACTTTAAATTCGATAAATTTTTGTTTTATATTTCACACGCAGAGCAAAGCGCAGAAAAAAAAAACTAAATGTATATCAATAGGTGAACACTATTTGCCCGTACCAGCCATACAAGAACGGGACATGTCTCTCCAATGAGAAGATATTCTTACCAATTACGGCAAAAACCTTATATGTCTCATCATTCAAGAATTTTTTCAAGATTTGGGGAGACCTGACCGCGAGAGCTTGACGTCAGCGCAGGGAACGCGTTTGATAAGAAAATTAAAACGAAGTAAGAAAAGTCTATTAACCGTAACGTGATACTCAAACGAACGCTTGTATGCCATCTGTGCACCGAGTATCGCATGGCATCAGTGTAACGTGACGCCATTGACAAAGTCACGAAGAGACATCATCATGACGTGACATATAGCCACAAAATTTTTAGGCTATTTCTGACGTCCCGTGCTGACATCATCTTGGGACAGTGTTGCTTGGTCAAAGGTCTGCCGGTCCTGGAGGCTATACAAAACTGTGCGAGCGAGAGAAACCTTGCAATGCCTCCGACTGTTTGGGCAGCTCAAAAGCATATTAAGTGCAGAATGTTTTCTGGGATAGGAATAAGATTAATACTATCGAGTGAGAAGAAAATAAGAAAATATCAGTATCGCTTTTGTATTCGAGCCGTCTAAGGTAAATGCATAAGGGACAGTCTCACGTTTGAGCTCTCTACATCAATGTTGACGAAGTATTATAATTGAAAAAAACCAGCATTGGAAGACACCTGAAGTGTACTTACGAGAGCAGTGGTACGGGTCTGGTACTAAAAAGAAGGGGGGAGGGAGAGAGAGAACGATACATTGCATTCTTGTTAATTTAATCGATACATTATCATCATACCACGTCGAAGTGAGCGTGGGAAGAATTGTATCCTGCCTACATATCGTTTCACATCCTGCCTGCCACTCATTGTTCTTGATCGATGTCCGCAGGATGTTGCAGCTGCATTAAAATGCTTTCTCTCTCTTTTTTTTCTTTTTTTTTTCATCCTCGTGGGCGCTTGCATGTAGGAGCACACCCCGATGATGCATTCTACGAGTTTATTTGCTTCAGCGCTTGCATATTGGTTGAAATATTGCGGTTTGGGAATTTTTTTATTACGAATGCTGATGGCACTAAGTACTTTTTCTGGGAAGGGCATAATTACGCGTTTGTTGGCATTTTTTTTCTGAAGTTTTACAAACATAAACTCCCTGAACGTACATACAGGTTTTTCTTCAGCAGTAGTGCAGCGTGTGAACATTTTTTCACACTGCCAATAAGAAATATTCTTATCCCCTTCAGTCACGGCGTACACAATTGTGTAAGCGAAATTCGGAGGCACGTTACACGGCGCCTGTTTCTTCAAATGGTCTGAAACTCACTGTGCACATTCCTACAGGCTTCCTGAGTGGACATTTAGCGATCATTTAACTTCATAGTGCTGCGTATTGCTGCAGAGGATCACTTTGCTGGAGACACTACAATGTTCGACGATCGTTCGACGTGCCCCGTTCCCGGAGCAACGCCAAGAGAATTTTTTCTCAGCTCGAAACTTATAGAACAAAAAAAAAAACTGTGCGTGATTTTCCGGCCTAATACTTGATTCTTTTTATGCAAGTATTGAAGCTGACTGATTGCAGAATAATTAGATAATTATTTACATGCTAATTTACTTTACTTACTGAAACTCACACAAAACAACACATTCCTTCATTTTATTTCTTGGAATGTAACACTGAGTGCCTTGGAATTATGCCATGCGAATTTGATGCATTTGCAGATGCGCAGCTTAATTCGAGACTGAAGGGTCTAAAGTCGCAGTCATCCAGATCGTGTGCGTACAAAACAGTTTATGTCCGTAAATTATTCTTCAGTGAAAGAAAATTGACGCATGATGTACAGGTATCTTTCTCCGCTACTGGAGCGCGCGCACTAACGACGGGGACAAAGAAAGAAGAAGAGACACGAGGTAACGAGGAATACATACCACGCCCTGTACGGTTGTGAAATGCTGTGATCTCTAATCCTGTAGAAGTAGCAAAAAATTCAGCAATTTCAGAATACGCTAATGAGATGTGCAGGCCGTTCAAAATTTGTGCGTAATGTTGGCGAAAAAAGGAACCTAGTTAATTCACTCGATAGAAAATGTCTAAATAATAAACATATTGATAAATGATGGCATCAAGCGTTTGCCCATATAAAAGCATTCGATAATAGGTTTTCACTTACGCTGAGTGTCGTTGGCGTAGCAGCAAGGTTCTAAGAAAAAACGAAGAAATGAAAGTCATATATCATCGCTCAGCAAACTCATTCTGTTTAGGTTAAGCAAACTGTAAACAGGAGTGTGAATCTGAGCGATCATTGCACATTATCGTATCTCTTTTCGTCTATGTGCTCTCAGGGCAGTAACTAACGTTATTAGAGACTTATACAAACATAAAAACAACCCTTCTAGAGCCACCAATAATGCATTATGAAAATCTTGCGCACACAACACGAAGACACAACGAAAAGTTCGGCAGAACTTCGTTGCGTCTTCGTGTTCTGTGCGCAAAATTTTCATAATGCTGCGAAACCAACTACCTCGAGAATGGTGATTATTATGTATTGAGTGCTTCCTGGTTAAAATGTAGTCTTGTCTATAACTAGTAGAAGAGGTGCTTTAAAAGAGCAGCGGCAGCCCCGCGTGAGTGCTTCTAAAAACTGTGCCCTGCGGCGTTTCCGTTTTATTCCACCAATAATGCTTTGTCAAAGACGGCGAGACGAATGTGACATGATGAGTATCTGACCAGATGCATCAAGACGATTCTCTCCCGGAAATGTTTTAAAACTGAAAACAGTAAAGCACGGTTGCACCCGTGCATTCATTTGATGATCAGTGGTAGATGTCAAGTGCTTGCATGTGAAAAAAAATAATTTGCCAACGTCGAGTCATTGACTACTATTTTTCACACACGGGTACAAAGCAGCACTGCATAACCGCTACTGAAACCTGTTTATAGCAATTCCCTTAATCAAATGTAGGCGTTTGGCGATGACATCAAGAATCTTGGGCAATCGCGGCCTCTTTTGTGCTACTTTCTGCTTTAACGAATGTTTATTTGCGCTTCACTGAACTATTGCATGAGCAAACCAAGAACGATGAATTCTCATTACCTCCAGGTAGAACGGCTATTGAGCATTCAGCCCTCTTTTCATCGAGGTAGTTATTGTTAGGTACTGGATAAAATGCTGACGACCTTATGCCACCGCCGTAGGTACCGATACACTGGCTTCTATGTTCACATTTCTGCAAAGTACGTCTCTTTGAAGCATATATCAGCGATGAAATTATCTGGGTTTTTACCACAGGGGTCAAACGTTCACTCTCAAATTATTCATTTTTATAATCTCTCTAGATACAGGAACTGCGTCCTCACAAATATTATTATTTCTCTTATTTTTTAGATGTGAAGCATCTTATGGCGAAGCTTAATCCGGTGGTGGTGGTGGTGGTGGTGTGCCGTGTGCCCACCCTTACTGCGCATGCGCAAACCCTTTAAAAAATAAAAATAAAAAACCTCCTCTCCCCCTCTCTCTCCTCTAGGCATCCCTCCCCGCGGCAACCACACCCTCACTGGGCATGCGCCTCCCCCTCCTCTCTCCCCTCTTACACTCCCCCCCTCTCTCCTCTAGGCATCCCTGCCCGCGGCGTCTAAACTCCCACTGCGCATGCGCGTCCCCCCCTCTCTCGCCTCTCCTACGCTCCCCCCTCTCTCCTCTACGCATCCCTGCCCACGGCGTTCACACCTCCCCACTGCGCATGCGTGTCACCCCCTCTCTCTCCTCTCCTACTCTCCTCCCTCTCTCGCCTCGCGACGCCGACGCAGGCAGCGTCTGCTAGCGAGTTTCTTGGTTGAAAAAACCGACTGCTCGCGCTGCACAACCGTTCACTGGCCACCCCGTATATATGGCAATGGATCTTGACCTCCAAGATGGTGCCGGTGGGAGATTTCTTCTGTGCGTTGTTGAACAATAAAAATTCGCAGCGTGCGCGTTAACTAAAAGCGGAGTGCGGGTCTATGTGTCCAGCCGGAGTCTTCTGTCTCTCATTGCCCATTAGCAGCGATTGGCATGTTCCAGTAGGAAACACTGCTTCATCACTGCCTGCTTTGCGCCTCCCCAGTTTTCTCTCCTGCACAACGCTGCGATGAGCGCCAGCGTCAACGCCGCCGCCAGTGTAAGCGTTAACGCCCGCTGCTTCACATCCACACATGGTTCCCTTTAGCGGGAGATGGTGTAATTTCTTCTAAGGCTATCGCCTAACCTGTTTTTTTCTGAACGCGAGGAGACTGCCTTGTGTTACATCAATTACAATGTTATTAAACCCCACCTGTTCTTAACTTTAGCATATCTTATAGTTGGATGAAGATAAGCTAGTCTTCCTTTTTTACCTTGAGAAGGATGATTATTATGTATTGAGTGCTTCCTGGTTATAATGTCGTGTTGTCTATAAATAGTAGATTATGCGCTTTAAAAGAACAACGGCAGCCCCGCATGTGGGTGATCTAAAAGCTGTGCCCTGCGGTGTGATGAGCATAAAAAATGGGTGCGCGGGCAAATGCATGTGCGCCAAACTTCTGAGGCACGCCTTAATAGAGAATCCTTTTTGTTTTTGGCCACAAAGTGTTACAGTAATTCCGGAAATTTGAAGTTTCTTCCAACGAAAACTAACGCCAACTGTCTCCTTTGGCAACTTCATGATAAAGAAAGTTAAGTCACAAGCTGTTCCTTTTTATATAAATAAAAAGGCACACGGGAAACTCGGCAAGTAGCCGGTCATTTTTATAGCGATCCCTTGCGAACAGCTAGATTTAACAGAATCCGTGGATGGCATCATATTTTAATGCTTCCTTTCGCGAGCCAGCTCTTCCTTCAATAAGAAATTTTTTTAGGCACTGTTGAAAGGCGCATTTCTCAGCACACTTATTTCGTTTTATGACATAGAATACAGTCTTGAGACAAGAGTTTTACATTCATTATGGGATTGAAGCAACCGCTCTCATGGAACATATGGAGACAGTCACGCCATCGAACAACGATCCCATGTGCATGTATTAACGCTTTTACAAGGGCGAGCTCGCCAGACAAATTTACACATAAGGAGTAACACGCTAACCAACTAGATACATGATGCCAATACAGCACACATACACGATAATGCAAACAGAACAACGCAACACATACAATGTACTGCGAATGTGGTGTCGCCGACGTTCGACACAACACGTGAGTCCGTAGAAAGTGAGCCGCGCAATTGTCCCCAGGGACCAGCGCGCGAGACATCGCTGCGCGAACGCTGTCAAACCCCAAAGAGACCGAGTGATCCTCCTCAATGGGAACGCGTAATCTGACTTGCCCCAGACGGCACTGCTGCCGCCACCGCATGAAGATAGCGTCATGTTTCGTGGTGGCAACTAGCTGCGCTTACTACCGCGTGCGCGTACCATGAGGGGAAAAAGACTTTACAGGCGGTGATAGCACGCCCACACGCCCACAACTTTTAACCTACACATGAAAAAAAAACTTAAAAGAAACAGTCACACAAGCTCTACGAAAGAAGACAACGCATGTGGCGTAATGTCCCTAAAGAATGTCTGTTCACCGCGACACCGCCGCTTGTGGACATTGCTGCACTAGTTCGACGTCATGGCCTAAGCCCGGGACCCCCCAAAGCCCACGTGAAAGTCGGCGTGAGAAAGCGTCGCGCGCACCGACACGTGTTCTGGTTTCGAGCAGCACTCGTGAGGACGCCGGCTTGAAGGCAGTTGGGCAGCTTCGCAGGCATGTTCACTTCCCGAGATGCCCCGACCACCCTCCTACCCAGACAGCACACAACGTATTGGTTTACGCAGGCTATGCGAGGCCCAGTCTCGGCCCAATGTTGCCGGCAGTGAGCCATTATTGGCCGAGCCGTTGAACTTGGCCGGCAATACTGGGCCGGATTGGCCGCCATTTATCCAATATTGGCTTTACACCGGCAACATTGGGCTTGGTTTGGCGCTGTCCCACCGATATCGGCTCGGCCAATGACTTTCATCGGCAAATATTGGGCCGGTTTTGGCGTTCTTCAGCCTATGTCAGCTGAGCCGTTGGCTTTCACCAGCTAGTATTGGGCCATTTTTGTCGTTTTAGGGGCGAAGCTCCTTAGGTCATAGGCTAGTCCGGCGCCGTCCGTCGTAGCCACCGTATAGTGGAATGCACCCAATACATGTGATAACGATGACGATGAGGCTGATGGCCATGAAGAATAAGCGCGTTCCAGTATAGTGGAATGTACCCACTACACGTGATAACGATGACGATGACGCTGATGACCTTGAAGAATAAGCGTGTTCCAGACCACACATCCTCTTTCTGCCATGGATGAAAACGATCGTGAGCGCACTCTCGCCCTCGAAAGGCAAAACGGCAACGCCGACAACAAACGTTCCCCTGAGTTTAATGTAAATAATGAAACATTGTGTATATACTATATGTATAATCGCACCACACCCCCGCGTTTGTGTGTCAGGTCTTTGTATGATGATCGAGCGGGCAAAATTTACGGAGGATTGATGGTTTAGCAGATTACCTCCGCAGCTTCGCCCACTCATCATACAGCCAACCTTCGCTGAGCCGGTTGCTTTCAGGGGCTAATATTGGGCACAGCACAGTTTGCCGTCCTTCAGAGTGTAGAGGTCAGTGGCACTATTTTGCCGGGAATACTTGGCCTTTTTGCCCCCCCGTCTACGGCCAACCAGGTAATGAAGGTCCTATAGAGATAAGCATTACCGAAATTTGTTTAATTTCTTCTGTGCATCGATCATACGTCGAGCGTCCTATGTATGCGTTTCATTGCCGGAACACCACACGGGCAGGTTTCTAAGTAGTTTTGTTCATGTGCTTAGCTTGTCTTAAACACGGGATACACTTGTAATGCCATAGAGCATTAAGCGCTTGAATGTTACTCGCCTAGGCTGCAGAAAGATGATACGTGCATTGGTGTGCTGGAAAAAAGGCGGCCAGGCCAGCGCGGGACGCGCAGTACAGTCACAGCGAAAGCTGGAGGAGCGGCCTTTCTAGAGCCTCTTGGGGCAACTACTACAAGTACACATGCATGGTACCCACTACGCCATAAGTAAACATAATTTTAGGGGCGAAGCTCCTTAGGGTGTGGGTCTGTCCCTCCTCTGTGGTAGTAGTAGTAGTAGTTGTAGTAGTAGTAGTAGTAGTAGTAGTAGTAGTAGTAGTAGGTAGGTAGGTAGCCACGTGTAGTGGAATGTACCCACTCCACGTGATAAAGATGACGATGACGCAGTATAGTGGAATGTACCCACTACACGTGATAACGATGAAGTATAAGCGCGTTCCAGTATAGTGGAATGTACCCACTACACGTGATGAAGATGACGATGACGCTGATGACCATGAAGTATAAGCGCGTTCCAGACCACACATTCTCTTTCTGCCATGGATGAAAACGATCGAGCTTCGCCCACTCATCATCATTTACTTCGTGAATATGGCGTGATTTTTTTTGTCTGCCGGGGAAGGGTCCATTATGCCATTATTCGTCATTCTTTGGAAAAGCGCGGTACCCTCAACACACTTGTAAAGCATTATATGCACTTTGTTGATGATATGGCTGACGACGATGAAGAATTATGCGTAGGCTTTTGTAATGGGTTGGAGCATTGAACGACCCAATCGTTACTCAATTCGCATTGTGTGACGCCTCGTTGTTACTTTACTGTTCAAAAACGCTTTACTGCACACTTTAACTCGATTTCTTACCCGACATGAAGCCTGCATAGGTTCGGCTTTCAACGCAGTTTCAAGCACCGGCGTAGCTCAGTAGTATAGTGCTGGGCTGTCACGCAGAGGGCCCGGGTTCGATTCCCATTCTGTCGTCGGTATTTATTTGTTTGTTTTTTATTGCGATAGCAATTATATGGACATTCTCAGCTGATTTTTGTCGACGCCGTCATGTCCCGGATATATATATATGTATGTGTATATATAAAAAGGCATAAAGAAAAATAAACCAGTGGAAAAAAAATTGCAAACCACCTGACCGGGGATTCGAACCAGCGACCCCTCGCTCCGCAGCCTACTGCGCTAGCCAACACAGCCACACGCCATGATTTTTTTTCCTGCATGATATTTATTACAAATGAGGTTTATGTATATACATAGCATGCCAACCTATTTTGGGACGTCCTGCAGAGGGCTTTTAAGAAGCAACTTGATTTGAATTCTCACAGCATACGTTATCTTGTACCACCCAAAGACAATGCTATGCCAGTTGACATGCTCTTGTTAATGGGCATGCACAGTCTATGGAAAACTCGCATGTTAGACAGGCATGTGGAACCAATGGCGTCTTCGCGGTCACATTTCGTGCAAATGACTGTACAGCTAAGAGACTTCTATGAAGAACTACAGTTTCAGCCGGACTGGTATCCACAGTTCATACAATGCACTGCTCAAATACCTTTTTAGAACACAGTGTTGCATGACATTTGTTTAAAATGCCTATTGCACACGCCTAGCTCGTGCCAGTGATATAACGGCGAGCTATTCACATGCACCATTTGCCGCTCGCGGTACGCAGATCTCGGAACAGCTTCAGCGTGTTTTCTATCACGCAACGCTTTTGCAGTTTCTTTCAAATTGAAAACTGCCCTTGAGATGCGCACCAAAAAGTGGCTTCCTTAATTCTGTACCACTCATGATGTAGAAGGGAAAAAAAGAACACCGGGCGCACTTAAAGTCCCTAGATAAACTAAAGTTGCGCCAACCGCGCCCCTTCGCCTCTGCCTCCTCTCTCAGCAGCTGCAGCAGCGCCTCTATGGCGTCCGCCAGGAAACTGCCGAAAGCACGGCCGGTCGTGGCGAAAGACATACCCTTTCACAGACATACCCTCTCCCGGCGCACGGGAGAGGGTATATACAGAGGACGGACAAGATGGCGCTTGCACTACCAAGCACAGGGGGAGAGGAGGAGCCTGCACACTGACATGTATGGCGCGACTTTAGTTATTCTAGGGACTTTAGGCGCACTTTGCGTCAGACGCCACCGCGTGGCAGGAGACGCAGAGGGGTCATAGCACGTGCCGCAGTTTAAAAGAAAAAGAAGTATCAAACAGCTTCGAAAAGTCATATCATCATATAATCAATCTTTGGCCAATCCCCCCATAGTGGGTATGAGCCACGTCAGAGGCAACAGCAACAGCGTCAGCTTCGGCACTGTGGACACTCGCAGCGCGTTGCTCAAATACAAACACGTAACAACTGCGACATTTGTTAGTTCAGGCTTGTCCTGTGTATACCAATGCGTCCTTTTCGAGGGCCCTTCTTTGTACTGCGGCGGCGCGTTGCAAGTATTGAGCTGATTGTCGTTCTTCGGGTGAAAAACTAATTTCTTGCTATCGCATTCATTACTTCGCCCTAGTGGCGAAACAGTGACTTTTTTTTGTTTCGCGCGATAGTGGTTACGGACCCCGGCGGCGGCGGTGGTCAACTACGGCGCAAAAGTGGCCCTTGTTTTGATCTGATAACAGCTTTCGCTGTAAAGAAATCACAGTTTCGCCGCAAGGGCGAAGCCATGAATGCGATAGCGAGAAATTTGAATGTCACACGAAGATCGACAAGCAGCTCGATGCTTGTAGCTTACCGCTGAAGCACGAAGAACGCTCGAAAAGGACCCGCCAGTATACACAGGACAAGCGTGAACTAACACCTGTCAAATTTGTTACGTTTTTGTGTTTGGAACAACGCGCTGCAAGTGTCGACAACGCAGAGCCCGACGCCCTTAGATATTTCTTCTCGTTTTGAAGCGCGGCGCGCGGAATGACCCCTCTGCGTCCCCTGCCACGCGCTGGCGTCTGACGCAGTGTGCACGCGGTTTTTTTTTTCGTTCCGCATTACGGGTGGGTACAGAAAGGGGCCCCTTTTTTCGTGCGCATCTCAAGGACAGCTTTCAAAGTGAAAGAAAATGTAGGAGCGTTGCGTAATAGAAAACACGTTCAAGCTCCTCTGAGACCTGCATACCGCCAGCGGTAAAAGGTGTGCATAAATAGCTTGCCATTATTACGCCGGCGCATGCATGGGGAGTGGTCGACCCCCCGGACGCACAGACATTCTTCTTCAAGCTTCATGCTGGCGTCTTGCCAGTTAAGACATAGTTGTCTGAAAAAGGGTTATTCGTTCCAGTGGCGTAGCCAGGGGGTGGCACACCGGGCACGTGCCCCCCCCGAAATTTTTTTTCGCCATGGCATACATAGCGAAAAAATGGCCATTTCAAGAGGTGCCCTCCCCGAAATCAAGGAGGTGCCCCCCCCCCCGAAAAAAATTTCTGGCTACGCCCCTGATTCGTTCCGTGGGGTGATCACTGCTTTCCATGTCAGAAGCCGGAAACAATGAAGCATGTTTTTCTCGGTCGCTGGTACGGGGTGTTCTTCTTGGATGTCCTGCAAATGAAATTAAAGAGGGATTTCCCGTTGGACGCACAGAAAGTAAAGTAGCTGGCCATTGAAAACGAGGATGGATTTCCGTATAACATCATCATGTTATTGGCTTTGCATAGTATTTCGAGGTCGCGCATGGCTATACGTCATGGCTGATGTTGTTTCTCGACGAGTCCTTAACTTCGTTTATGGAATTGCAAAAACATGGAAAAGGATATGCCCGATTGGGTACCTCGCATGGAATCATTATTTTACATGAAACAATTGTAGAAAATTTGTACTGTTGAAAATTGAAACACTGGAATAAATAAAAAAAAGTGGGGAGTGGCTGAGTGGTCTAACACACCGCGCTGCGGTGCGGGGGTGTCGCTGGTCCGAATACCCGGTCGGGTGCTTCGGAACTTTTTTTCTTCTGATTTATTTTTCTTTTTTGACTTTTTATGTATATACATACATATATATATTCTGGGCATGGCGGTAACGGCGACGGCAAAAATCAGCCGAGAGTGTCCATATATTCGCTATCGCAATAATAAGAAAGTATCCTGCTAATGCCGCACGTAGTATTCGGGGCGCGAGGTGTCGCCGACTGAATAGCTTACATGCTCTCTTTAGTTTATGCTATGACAATAACTAACAGTTATCTCTAGCACTGTCATATTTCTACCCAAAAATGTGGAATTCAGAAGAATGACTGACCCACATTAGATGGTCACTTCGTTTACAAGTTCTTCAAGGTTGCCAAAATGTTGGAACTTTGTAACACATACCATTAACTTCATGGGCCGAATTCAATGTACTTCTCTTTTATAAATGCTTTGTCATTGGTCGGTCGACCTCAGTAATATATCAAGTACAAGGATTCACCCAATCATTCCCGCACGAATAAATTTAGCGGAAGAAGTTTTATGGGAATACTAATTCTGTGCATAAACCGAACCATACATCATATTTATAGCGCTATATCCCTTACATCCTTTCACCCACTTACTGTGTGGGGCGACTGCTCATAAACTACTCGAATAGTTTCCGATCTGTAGGTGTGCACGTATTTACAAACGCGCATGTTGTGGTCAAGCGTAACAAGCGCATTTGGTACAATGATGTGGCATAATTTTACCTTGTGAAAGTAGTAAAAGCTCAACAAGAGGTGTTGCTGAAGTAATAGTTGATTGCTTGAGAAAACTAGGTATGGCCCCTTCCCCCACCCCTATCTTTCAGCGTCTTTGTCGCGAAAATTGCTTGATCTGGCAAGGAAGGGTAGCTGGACCGACGTCGTTGTTGCGGTACGGGTTTTCTCGCTCTGGCCAGCAGAATTCTTCAAGAAGCGTCGGTCTGTGGACATGTGTGGAGGAAAGTCAATAACGTTTGCGCGACAGATACGCGGCAAGCTCCAGGCGCTTTTTTTGGCAGAGATCACCGTAGCTAGCAGCCAGTGGCTCCATGCTTCCATATTGGACTCACTCGCTTCATACAAGAACACGCGTTGACTGATCTATCGTCTGTCTAATCATATTTTTGTTCTGTTTATAGTGCATCCTTTTTATTCGCTCGTTCTCTTACCGATCCAACGGGCACACGTGATTGGATTTTGTGCGCGGTTCTTGTACATTACTTTCTAACCCTGAGATAAGCAGTGCGTGCGTCTCTCACTTGTTTAGATATAAAGTATGTGGGACTTTGTGATACCCCCTCGAAATGTTCTTCAGGTCACGTGAAGTAGTTTATTCATGTTTATGGCGCGTAAATTTACACTGAAATAATTGTGATTTCCGCTGAAAGGATAGCGATAACATAATTTCCAGTCATGTGTCACAATTGCCTAACGTTTGCGAACCCACCTTATTTTAGATACGAAGCACCTTATGCTCAGGGCAGTGTCCGTCCCTCCCGCGTCCCCCGTCCGGCGTCCCGCGTCCGGTCACTTTCATGAAGTAGGGAAGCACCCACTATGCGAACCAGAACACTGTAGTACAATAAGGCCGTCAACCACCATCACAGTCCTGGCCGAGAACACAGAGTGGCTGCTTAGCAATGGCTTGACAGGTGGTGGGGGGCAAGCAAAAAGAAACATGCACTAGCGGCGGTGTCTGTCGCCCACATTGACTCCATTCCTTAATCTTGCTTGCATGTGCTTGCGAGGCCTTTCTCTGTCCCTCCTTCCCTCGTCCCGCGTTCCACACCCCCCTCTCTCTCCTCTCCTATGATCCCCCTTTGTCTCCTCTAGGAATCCTATACTCTACGGAGCGGCACCCGTGTACCACACCCCCACAGCGCATGCGCGTCCCCCCCCTCTCTCTACTCTGCTACGCTCCCCCCCTTTCTCTCCTCTAGGAATCTGCTCTACAGAGCGGCGCCCGCGTCCCATTGACTCCAGTCCTTGATCTTGCTTGCATGTGCTTGCGGGGGCTTTGTCCGTCCCTCCTTCCCGCGTCCCACACCCCTTCTCTCTGCTCTTTTACGCCCCCCCCCCCCCCCTTTCTATCCTCTAGCAATCCTCTACTCTGCGGAGGTTCGCCCGCGTCCCGTTGACTACATTCCTTGATCTTGCTTGCATGTGCTTGTGGGGGCTTTGTCCGTCCCTCCTTCCCGCGTCCCCACACCGCCGCAGCGCATGCGCGTCCCCTCCCCCCTCTCTCTCCTCTCCTATGGTCCCCCCGTTCTCTCCTCTTGGAATCCTTTACTGTACGGAGCGGCGCGCACGACAGGTGGTGCGACAGCTGCATACTCCGCTGGGAGCGCCACGGTAGTACCGCGGAATGAAAATGACGGAGCGCGCGCGCCTCATTCTCCCTCCTGTGCAGCGCCGCGATGAGCGCCCGGGCCACTACCGCGAAACGGCAGCGGCGACGTTTCTCCCGCTCAAGTCAGCCATCACCGCTGCTTCGCATCCACACATGGTTCCGTTTAGCGGGAGATCGCACGAGCTGTCAACGAACTGAGCGCCAAGGAGCGCGTCCAGCTGGTGAACAACGACCCCGTGGCGTGCGCCATCTATACCAACCGGATCTTCCACGTCGTTCTGAACGTGCTCAAGGACAAGCGCTGCTCGCCCTTCAGACCCTACGTGGTCGTCGACTACTTCAACAGGGTCGAGTTTTAGCAGCGTGGAAGCGCGCACGTGCACACCATTCTTTGGCTCGACGAAGCGCCCGAGGAAGAGGTGTCGGCGCACATGCCTCGCACCATCGAGATGGTCGAGACGTTGCTGACGCTCGACACGGACATGCTCGCTCGACCGGTAACACAGATTCACGCCCACACGCACACCTGCTACAAGAAGGGTCGGACCAAGTGTCGTTTCGGAGCGCCGTTCATGCCCAGCAACTAGACGCGCATCGTGGTGCCCTTCCCGCCGACCGAAGACGAGGTCTAGAAGGCGAGGAGGCGAAAGCTCAAGGAGCGCTACGAGCAGATGCACGACGCGCTCGAACGCGGCTCGTTCGACTCGCTCGAGCAGTTTCTCGGCACGTTCGGCGTGCCCTCGGACGCCGAGTACGTGGACATTCTGAGGGCCGGCTTCTCGCGCCCCTGCGTTCTGCATCGTCGCACGCGGGCACAAAAGTGGGTCCACGCCTTCAACCCATGGATCGCTAAGGTCTTGGATTCCAACATGGATCTCCAAGTCATCCTCGACCACTACGCCTGCGCCACGTACTTGGTCGACTACGTCAACAAGGCGGACCGAGGCATGTCCAACCGTCACAAGGCGGTGATGCACATCATGGACGAGAAACCAGAGTCGGACTACGCGGCCGTGGTGCGCTCGATCGGAGTAACCATACTCAAGGGGGTCTAGATGTCGGCGCAGGAAACGGCCTGGTGCCTCCTCGGTCAGGAAATGTCCGAAGAGAGCCGTCAGGTCATCTACGTGCCCACTTCCTACCCCAAGGAACGGGTCCGGATGCGCAAGACGAACGAGCAACTGGCCAAAGTCGGCGCCGCATCGACCGACGTATGGAAGCTGAACATCGTGCAAAAGTACGAGGCCAGACCCGCCCAGATGGAAGACGTCTGTCTCGCCGACTTTGCCAGCGAGTACAAGAGCGGGTACGCTCGCCGTGAACATCCCGTGCTCGTCCGATATCGTCAATACAGCGCCGCAGACCAACCGCAAGACTACGTGAGGGAGCAGGTGCTTCTCTACGTGCTCTTTCGCAACAAGGTGGTCGACGTGTTCGACAACAAGTACTTACCTCCAGCTTTACGAAGACAACAAGGAGCGCATTGCCGCACGCATCGCCGGTACAACGTTGCAGACGACGACCACGTCGTGGCTCACATGATCGAAGAGTACAATCTCGGCGTCAACGAGAAGAAGAAGAGGCCGCCGCAGACACCGCCGCAGTTGCCGGCGCCATCTCCGCCGCCTTCGCAGACGAAGACGCCGATCTCTTGCCCAGTCAAGACCTTGTTCGCCTCGTCAGAGAGACGTGTGCGTCTCCGGCCGTGCGCAAGCGGCAGGACATCATGGGGAGGAAAGAGTACAATAACTTCATGCGCATGACCAACCCCGAACAGTACGAGTTGCTCAGGGAGATCGTACACCGCCAGACCACTCCCGGATCGCCTCCGCTGCGCGTCTTCCTCACGGGGCCCGCCGGCTGCGGCAAGACGTTCGTCCTCAAGCTGCTCATGGACATCTACAACCGCTACAACGGTGACGCCCGACCGTACAACTCGTACGTCGTGTGCGCAAGCACGGGCAAGGCCGCGGTCGCCGTCGGGGGGAACAACCGTGCACTCGGCGTTCCAGCTCACGCGCAACAAGGAGGGCGTCGCGTTGTCCGAAGGTGAACTCAACACGTTCCGGGTCGCCTTCCAAAACGTCAAGTGCGTCGTGGTCGACGAGGTCCGCATGCTGTCGTCCGACAACCTCAGCGCCATCGACATCCGCCTCAAGCAGATCACCCAGCGACTCGACGAACCGTTCGGCGGCTTGGACGTCGTCATGTGCGGCGACCTGCAACAGTTGCCGCCTGTACGGGCCAACGAAGTGTACAAGATGTGCTGCGAGGCGGGCGGACTCTTCGGGTCCACCATCAAGTGGCATTACCTCGACTACTTCCCCCTCGTGCGGGTCGTCAGGCAAGCGGACGCATCCTTCTCGCCGCTGCTGACAAACATCGGAGACGGAAGGGAGCTCGATTATCGAGAGGTGCGACTCCTCGAGAGCAGGTTCGTCACCGCCGACGAAGCGCTGGTGCGCTCCCCATCGGCCGTGCGAATCTTCTACTCGAACGAAGAGGTGGCCAAGGTGAACACCTTCGTGAGCATGCAGGGAGGCGATGACGTCGTGACATTGCGAGCAGAAGACACCTACCTCGGGTACGCAGACCTAGAAGCTCTCAAAAAAGGCCAGGGCCAAGGTGGACAAGATGTCGCACACCGAGTTTGTCAACCTGCCCTGCGAGATCATGATCGTGGTCGGAAAACCGTACATGATCACCACAAACATTGACGTCGTCGACGGGCGCGTCAACGGGGCGGTAGGCATACTCATGATGTACGAAAAGAGCCCCCGCGGGCGACTTTCCCAGGCGGGTGTGGATGAACTTTGACGGGAGCGCGACCACGGGCACTCTCACGCGACTCCGTGCAAAGCAGGCCTTCAGCGATGCCAAGCGAAACGGATACGCCGTCGACGCATCGTGGGTCCCCGTCGAACCGCGAGTCGCCACCGTCACCCTGGATCGCAAGACGGGCGTCGCCTGCAAACGCAAACAATTGCCGCTCGTACAGGCAGTGCCATAACCGTCCATAAATCACAAGAAGGGACGTAAATGTCGATTGTCTACGAGTACAATAGGACGCACCCAGAAAAGCTCGTCTACGTCGCGCTCACCAGGTGCACCGATATAAATAACATGTGCCTCACCAACGCCAAGGGAGATCATCGCTTCCACCACAGGCACAACGAAGACAGAGCCATGGCCAACGAATTTCAGCGACTAGACCAACACAGGCTGACCACCGTGA
>JALIZH010023340.1:0-17265 GCA_030522465.1 Rhipicephalus appendiculatus | reverse complement strand
ACACGCCCTTTTAAACCTAGCAGGCACCGAGACGGTGCTTTACCGGCCGGGGTAATGTCACGGGTATGGAAATGCTACTCCGGCACAGCCGCTGAAATGGCACCGAATGGAAGAAGACGACAACGTTCGTGTTGTGGGGCTGAGTCTGGGCTGCTTGGTGGATTCGTGATTCTGTGCCCTCTGTGCAGTGTCATCTCGATCAGTTACTGATTGACGACATCTAAATAAATACTCCCCGTAACAATATTTCATGCCCAATAACAACTTTAGATCAGCCAACACGCGTATATGTCAACCATGGAAAATTTCAAACCTGTCTGCGTTCTGCCATTGCAAAACTTCAGAATGCCAGTGGTCAAGAAGTTGCATCTAAGATTGGATCCATACTAGAGGAATCTCGGAAAAATTCAGAGTTCGTTATTCCATCGAGTAAACGGTCCTCCTCTCGTTGGTGGAATGATGAATGCACGCGCGATTACAGAAGACGAAAAGCCGCTTGGAAAAAACTTCTCCATAATCAATGCCCAACGAATTGGAAAGACTATCAGTTTTTTGCTGGCGTATTTAAGCGCACTGTTAAGCAAGCGAAAGAAGAATATGACAGTCGGCATTACGATTATCTTTCTAAATCAAACAATAAGCGTGCTTTGTTTGCATATCTACGGACAAGAAAAGTACTGCCAACACCTTTAACATTAGAGTCATGTATCTTTACGCCGCAAGAAATGAATGCCTCGCTGGAAGAGATAGCCAAAGGTTTAGAACGTCGCTTTAGTACAAACTTCTCGGCTACTCGCAACATGCCGGTATCTTCGCATGAATTTACGGAAATTTCTTTATCTGAATTGACTGAGACGGTATTATCTTTACCGAAGGCGGCCCCTGGACCAGATGGCATTGCGAATTCAATGTTAAAAGTTTTACTTCCGGAATCGCCTAATTCTCTGTTAGACCTTGTGAATTATTCGTTAAAAAACTCATGGATACCGCTAGAATGGAAACTTGCTAAAATTATAATGTTGCTAAAGAAACAAGACGGGGGGTACATTCTGGATAACATAAGGCCAATCGCCTTGACGTCAAATCTAGTGAAATTGATTGAAAGAATTATCCATACTCGAATCAATAGATTTATTGACGAGAGGTCAATTCTAAGCCCCTGTCAAATTGGGTTCAGGGATGGTTGCTCAATATGGAATGCTCATGTTGCTTTAGAAAGTCGTATACAATTAGCACGACAGCACAACAAATATGCGGCTTTAGTTACTTTGGACATCGCTAAAGCATATGATACCGTAGAGCATGACATTTTGATAGATCGATTGAAATCCCTCAATTTCCCGGCATACATAGTAGCGTGGATTCACCAATTCCTTGTGGACAGGAAGTTTTATTGTTTTAAAGGCGGCTTTTCATCATCTACTCACACACAAACGAGAGGAGTACCGCAAGGCTCAGTGCTTTCCCCGGTATTATTTAATGTACTAATGAGCACCATTCCACGTCACCAGGAAATAACAACTTATGTGTATGCTGACGATATCGCGTTCTTTGCAACGGCAGATAACATTCAGACCCTATATGAACGGCTTCAGTCTTACCTTAACACCCTGGAGAACTGGCTCGATGACAATCACTTCCTACTGAATCCGAGGAAATGTGCCCTTCTTGTCTTCCCCCTGCAATACCCCGTGAACATCTCATTGTGTTATCATTATGAGGACATACCTCAGGAGGAGTCTATTAAATACCTTGGGGTAATTTATAATGCACCTCTTAACTGGCGACAACACATCGAATATATAGCTGGAAAAGGTGCGCGTGCCGTTGGCATTTTACGTAGGATAAGCAACTACCGCATAGGTATGAGAAGGGATACTCTAGTAATGATATATCGAATGTACGTTCGTCCCGTTTTGGAATTCGGTTGTGTGCTTTTCTCTGGTGCTCCAGCATACAAAATCCGGCCTCTAATCCTTTTAGAAAGAGAAGCACTACGCTTATGCCTTGGCCTTCCTAAAAGGGTTTCTAACTGTGTTTTATACCTAGAAGCAAGAGTTCCCCCTCTTTCCTGCAGGTTTCGAATTCTGACCGTTGAGACATTCTTAAGAATATACGAGTCACCACTACGACGATCGGAAACAGCTTTTATTTCCAATCCGGAATTATTTTTCGGTGCTAGATGGCCGCGATTCCACACACCACAAATCATATTTGTACAACGGTTACTGGACCCGCTGAATGTACGTATCAGCGACATAACCCCGACTAGTTATAATTCGCACTCTGTGGATATCCAGTTTGACGACATCTTCCCTAATAATGCAAAATTACTGCCCCGTAATACTCTGGATAGTTTATTGCAAGAACACTTGCAGAGCATCAAAACAAAGGTTATTATCGCTACAGATGCATCACAGTGTGACGAAAAGTCAGGTGTTGGTATATTTAGCCCCAACTTGGATTGGTCATATTCCCTTCGACTGCCTGATTTTATATCCGTATTTGTGGCTGAATTTCTGGCAGTGGTGCTCGCTTTGCGAAAGTTAAACACAGAAATTACATCTGCCATTATAATAACAGATTCTTTATCTCTCTGCGCTGCACTTTCTGCTGGTGCTCACTCGCAAGTAATAAAGGCATTTAGTGCATTAATACCCACGCACTTGAGAAAAGTTTGGTTAGTTTGGGTGCCTGGACACAAAGGGTTGTTCCTAAATGAAATGGCCGATTCCCTAGCCAAATCGTCAATAAGGGGGGCCAATTTTACCGTGTCTTCCACCGTCCGCTTATGTGACGGCTGCGCGATTTCGCAGGCGTAACTATATGGAAGGCCTTGCAGGCACATCACTGACGAATTCCACCGAATATCGGCACTTATTATATCCCTGGCGGAGATCCTCTTGTGAAACACGTAATCTAGAAGTGTCAATTACGAGGCTGCGCTGTCGGGTGCCGAAACTAAATTTTTACCAACACAGGTCTGGTCAGGCACCTTCTCCATTGTGCGCATTCTGTGGTGAGCTGGAAACTATCGATCATTTCTTTTTGACCTGTAGGCGATTTATTCCAGCTCGAACCACCCACCTAGAAACACCTTTACGTGCGCTTGGAATTAATTTATCTGTGCCCGTGATTTTGTCTTTTGGAGCCTCTATTTCTGGGTTTTTCAGTGCGAAGGTTTGTGTGGCTGTGAGGAATTACATCAATGCAACCAATCGATTAACTAGCTAATCTATATTATTATCCTTCTGTGTCGATACATGCACAACATTTTTTTTTTTGCAAATGGAAAATAGGGCGTTGATTTAATTTGTCTGGTACTAATACAAAAGTATTATTATTACTTTTATTTTATTATTATTATTTATTTTTATTTTTTTTGTTTTTTTTTACATTTGAGCGACTATCAAAATTTCATATAAAATTTATAAGGTTTTTATTCTATAACCTCATTTATTCTAAAGTTCCGTGACAGTTTATAAGGTGTGGTCAGGCACCTTCTCCATTGTGCGCATTCTGTGGTGAGCTGGAAACTATCGATCATTTCTTTTTGACCTGTAGGCGATTTATTACAGCTCGAACCACCCACCTAGAAACACCTTTACGTGCGCTTGGAATTAATTTATCTGTGCCCGTGATTTTGTCTTTTGGAGCCTCTATTTCTGGGTTTTTCAGTGCGAAGGTTTGTGTGGCTGTGAGGAATTACATCAATGCAACCAATCGATTAACTAGCTAATCTATATTATTATCCTTCTGTGTCGATACATGCACAACATTTTTTTTTTTGCAAATGGAAAATAGGGCGTTGATTTAATTTGTCTGGTACTAATACAAAAGTATTATTATTACTTTTATTTTATTATTATTATTTATTTTTATTTTTTTGTTTTTTTTACATTTGAGCGACTATCAAAATTTCATATAAAATTTATAAGGTTTTTATTCTATAACCTCATTTATTCTAAAGTTCCGTGACAGTTTATAAGGTGTGGTCAGGCACCTTCTCCATTGTGCGCATTCTGTGGTGAGCTGGAAACTATCGATCATTTCTTTTTGACCTGTAGGCGATTTATTACAGCTCGAACCACCCACCTAGAAACACCTTTACGTGCGCTTGGAATTAATTTATCTGTGCCCGTGATTTTGTCTTTTGGAGCCTCTATTTCTGGGTTTTTCAGTGCGAAGGTTTGTGTGGCTGTGAGGAATTACATCAATGCAACCAATCGATTAACTAGCTAATCTATATTATTATCCTTCTGTGTCGATACATGCACAACATTTTTTTTTTTGCAAATGGAAAATAGGGCGTTGATTTAATTTGTCTGGTACTAATACAAAAGTATTATTATTACTTTTCTTTTATTATTATTATTTATTTTTATTGTTTTGTTTTTTTTTACATTTGAGCGACTATCAAAATTTCATATAAAATTTATAAGGTTTTTATTCTATAACCTCATTTATTCTAAAGTTCCGTGACAGTTTATAAGACCACTCAATTCTTGGCCAATCCCCCCACAGTGGGTGTGAGCCACAGTGAAAGGTTAACAAGAACAAGAACAAGATCGGTTGAGTCCGATGTCCTGGTGTTCCGATAGACTGAGGTTCCGTGTTATTCGTAATAACGTGCCAATATATATATATATATATATATATATATATATATATATGGCCGACAGAGTGAGGAGGCCATGCCCCCTCCCCCCCCCCCCCCCCCACTCGCGAACGAGTTGGTACGCCACTGAACAGGTTATAACATGTACATCATGCATGTTATGCATGGATTTTGTGGTAATTTTATTTAATGCCGAAGTGTTCCGTGCTTATTGTGTCTCCGAGTATCTGCCCACTTTACAAGATGTATCTCTACCAAGTAAGATATCCCATCTAGAGTCAATGGAGAACGTGGCAGTTTACAAAAAGCCATGACGACTAGGAGTTATAATCGCCACTATAGAAAATCAGAAAAAGAGAAAAGTTATCTGGTATTTGAATGACAGGTTGTTTTATCAGATGGAGAGGAAAATTCCAAAGCCTTCGTAAATAACGGAAAGATTTTCGGTGCCATTGTAGTACTACCACCACCTTCTGAAAGCGCGGTAAAAGAATTTTTGTAGAGCTTGCAAAGACCTAAGTAAATTGCAGGAACTTAGCGTTATACTAAGTGCGAAAACTGATTGGGAGAACGATTTCCCTGCGCAAGGAAAAGTGGGATGTGAGTGTTGATGTAGTCGGGGGGGGTCTACCCATAGGACTGGGAACCAGCCAAGCCTCAGGGAGAAGTCCAGCAGAGAAGCCGGAGCTGATAACAGGAACGACGTTCATTTACATGGTTAACGGTAGCGTGTTTTTACATGATGGTAGCGGTCTTTGAAGGGTCTCAACGCTCACGTTATAGGACCATGGTCTTCCCAAGATTCCCAGTGTAGGAAAACGATTGAGTCCAGGACAGCCCAACCAAGATGTGGTCCTCATCTCCACCACCAAAATGGAAAGGACAAGCCGCGCCTTAGTCCTAACCCAGGAAAGAGGGAACAGGCACGCCCGGTTCGTCCAGTGGCGAGGGAGAGGACAACACAAAACACGATACTGCATGGCACAGCATAGTACAATGACCAGTTCAAGGTGTCGCAACGGCAAAGCATCCGTGTAGTGAAGTGCAGTCTTGACTCTTCAAGATAGCGGCTGCGGTGCAGCTGACGGCTAGCTCCCGGGTGGGTCACAAAGCCACCAAGGCACCTCGGAATGTGGGAAAAGGTGCCTGATGAAGCGTCTCAGACGCTCGGCTCATTGTCCGCTGAATCTCGCAGAACGCTGGTGAAAGCAGCGCACAGGTGACCACTTGTTCTGGGTGGCCTTGGCTGCGAACTGCTCACTTGCAGGACATGAAAACGTGAATCTCGGCCCAGTGTGTCGAAGTCGCTTGACAAAGGGTGCTGACAGCTTTGATGAACACGACCGCCGTGTTCTCAAGTGCTGGGCAATATCAAAGATACGTGTATCTTGATACTATCTTAGATTCTCTTTGGGTATCTTGTATCTGTATCGCGATACGTCTGGCAAAACGAGTATCTGTATCTGCATTTCCGATACATTCAATAATTTATCGTGTATCTTAAGATACAAGATACTGCTATAGAAATGCCACCCAGCGAAACAACAAACGTCAGCTCAACTCTGCTTCTCAAGTCGATACTGCTGCCACTAAGCCACCTCAATAAAGTTAACGACAGTGATATTCCTTTGTCTTTTTGCCAGAGTGCTCCAGTTATCATAGGAAATAAGCTCTATATGCGTCTCTACTGGTGGAGCAGAGTCACGGGGTGGCGCTTCAGCCATCTCGTGCAACCGACCTTTTGTTTCTCCATATTTTCTTTCTTTTTAACTGTGTCGGTACCATCAAGCTTGTTTGTAGCTACGGTACTGTGATGCGTGCTACAATGCGTGCGGCGTCTTTCCCTCAAATTCGGATGCGGCTATAGTGTCGTTATCGAAGTTTGTCTTGCGTGGTGCTTTGTTGCAAAACCTCAAAAAGGCAAGAATGTGGTTGCTTTGCGTCTCGCTGCTTTCACACACAGATTTCACAGACCTCGTCGATGTAAGCTTGATTTGCACAATATGAGATTGACTTATATGCCAATTAGATTCTAACAACCGTCGCTCCACCAGTATCGATGCTGTTTCCAACAGAACAAACATTTACGCAACAGAATTTATTTTGGTGTACTGCATCTTTGATCTTCGTGCTAAATTATCCCAGAAGTTTTTTTTTTAATTATAGCTTGACTGTTAGCACAAATGCTCTCTTTTCTGTCCTCCGTTTGCATCCCACACATTACCTAGGGCTCTGTGTAGTTTTTTTTTTCATTTGTTAGCTGTAATAAATCTTTTGAACCTCCTCCTCTATTGCTTCTCTTATTGTTATTTTTAATTGTCTGCGTCATTGCTACTATTTACATACCTACATTCCGGGCGAGTTGACTGTTCAGGCGATGTTAGGGCAAATGTAAAATAATCAGAGCATACCTAGTGCTTACACGAACAAAAATTCTGCTTGCGATGTAATAAAACAGCGAAATTGAGTTTAAATTATAGCAATGGAAATTATAACAAAAGAGTCTTAAAGACCTTAGGAAGGGTATTTGAGAAACATAATACCAAGTACTACGGTTTTCTCATCAGCGTCCCCACAAGACCTTTAGTGCTATTTTACGTGGGCACTGAGTTTTCTATTGTCCGATTTTAACACCTAAGTTGACTATACATCACGCTCTATTTTCATAGCTTTACGGGTGCCGCATGTATCGTCTTTATAAAGGGTGTCACGTAACTGGAACCAAATATTTACAAAGAAGATCTTAACCTCAACTAAAAAAAAACCAAAGATGGGGTTTACCGCCATGTGGCTCTTATTAGGGTATTTTTATATTGCGCTTAATTTCTTAACTAGGATGAGAGATGTAACATTTCTGATATTCATTTTGGGGGCCAAATGTGTTTCTTTGCGTTTTAGAGGGCATTCTATAACGACAGATCTGACTTTTAGTGGAAAGGTACACGCTACATAGTGATTTTTCCAGCGTTTAAAGAAACCCGGAAAAATATGACCACGTTACTGTGCTCGTACGCTATTGTGCTGCAGTGCTCTCAGACGTTCTTCGAGCAAAACAACCGGGAAGGGGACCACGGCGAAATGAGTGACCGCGGCATCGGCTCCACAGCGCGTCAGCATTTCTGACCGCCAGACACGGCAAAGCAACACCATCGTCCCTGACAAGCGACAGGCTGACATGACAGTCCGCGCGCCGGTTGTTTCGCTTGATGCGCGTTTAAGAGCCCTGTAGTACCATAGCGCATGAGCGAAGCCACGTGCTTTTATTACATATTTCGCGTGCTTTCTTTAAAGCCAAAAAATATTCACTATGCAGCATGTACGCCGCCAAAAAACAATTGCTTCGGTCGTTTTTAAATGCGTTCTACGATGTGACGAAGCGCACTCTGCCCTAAAGTGAATAATAAAAATGTTGCATAGTTGACCATAGTTAATCAACCAACTAAGCGCAATATAAAAAATACCATAACGAGCGCCACATGACGGTAAACCATATGCCATTGGTTTCATTCAGTCATGACTAAACGAAGAAGGGGAAAACAGCGCTAAAAACTTGGCACACACGAAGGAAGACGGACGAAGACAGGCGCTGACTTACAACTGATCTTTATTTTCGAATGTGGACACATTTATACCATGGCAGTCAAACCACACGTGACTACCACCATTGTGCTGTTATCACTCTGACGTCAACATCACCGCATCACCATTCTGTGTGACAAGCACGCATGAATCATCTCGAAGATAAAAAGTCAATTTCCTTCTGAGAGAGGGTTATAGACGCCATACTAACACACTTATCTTTAAGGCGTACTATTTCATCAGCTTCAATTATTTCTCTTGTTCTTTTTTCTTTGTGTCTGGCGATTACCTTAGTTTCGCGAAATTTCGGAGTGCAGCCACAATCCCTGCAATGGATGCCAAGGTGGCCGCTAACAGCTTTGTGCACATTGTACTCGTGCTCCTTCAATCTTACATTTAAACACCTTCCCGTTTGGCCTACGTATCTTTTTCCGCAGGACAGCGGGATCGAATACACAACGTGAACCGCGCATTCTACGAAGCTGGGTCTGTGGTTTATGGAGCAGAGCTGCTGCTTACCTGCGGGGTTATTCACTTGCGCACACATAGTCGATAGCTTTCTCGGCGCATAGAATAGCACTCTTGCATTGGCATGCTTCCCTATCTTCTTCAAATTATGCGCGATTCCATGCATATAAGGTACTACAGTGAACTTTTCATTTCTGTTGCAATCTGATTGCCTGTCCTGGGTGTTCTTTAGCTTTTTTAGAAGAGATTCTGCTACGGAAATTAATAGATGTAGTGGATACCCTGCTGCCTTAAGGCGTTCTAGCTGTTTACTGAAGCTCTCTGAAATTAAGTGCCAACATGACTTCTTTAGGGCATTTATAAAGCATGTTGTGGCAATAGATCTCTTCACAAGGTTTGAATGGCAAGAATCAAAAGGCAGTAATGGCTTGCTGGCACGTGGCTCATACGCCCAGCAGATATGATCTGTGACAAATTTAAGCTTTATATCTAGAAACCTAATGATCCGCCCCACTGGTAACTCATACGTTAGAACGAGTGGCTGAAAATACTTACGAAATTCATTTAAAACTTCAAACATCAATGGTTCTAGGCCCGCTTCGTCTGTGTTGAAAATTACTAAAAAATCATCTACGTAACGGAAAACCTTGGTTAGTCTTGAAACTTTCAGTTGGTCCTCCAGTCGCCTATCTAGATGCGCTAAAAAAAAGGTCACTTAAAATCGGTGCTATGCTGGAACCAATACAGACCCCGTTAGTCTGAATATAAACGTTGTCATGCCATGTTGCAAAAGTCGAATTTAGGTACATAGTTAAAAGCTCTAAAAAACTTTGCACCGATAAACCTGTGTCGTTTTGAAAGGCGATTGAACCATGCTTATCTATACACTCTTCAACAAACAGCATAAGTTGACGATGTGGCAGGGAATAGTAAAGGTCCTTTACGTCAAATGAGCAAGCCATGTAGCTTTTGTCGTTACAATTGTTTAAAAACGCAATCACATCGTCAGACTTTCGTACAAGGAAAGGGTCGTTCACCTCCAATTTCATTAGTTTTTCTTGCAAAAACGAGGACAAGCATTTCTGCCACGTGTCATTTTCCGATACTATTACTCTTAGCGGTATGTCTACTTTATGGGTTTTCGCGGTGAAAAACATGTGCAGACTCACACCTTTGCTTTTATCTATAGATTTAACCAAGTGCTCTAGATTTAGTTTTTTACACAACTTTTTTGCCTTTGACTTGACCTGCTGCAGGGAAACATTTCGTTTAATGGTGAAAGCTGAGCGTATCGCCTCCTCAGCTTTTGATTTAAATGTACTGTCCTTTAAAATCCACAGACCCAGCTTCGTAGAATGCGCGGTACACGTTGTGTATTCGATCCCGCTGTCGTGCGGAAAAAGATACGTAGGCCAAACGGGAAGGTGTTTAAATGTAAGATTGAAGCAGCACGAGTACAATGTGCACAAAGCTGTTAGCGGCCGCCTTGGCATCCATTGCAGGGATTGTGGCTGCACTCCGAAATTTCGCGAAACTAAGGTCATCGCCAGACACAAAGAAAAAAAGAACAAGAGAAATAATTGAAGCTGATGAAATAGTACGCCTTAAAGATAAGTGTGTTAGTATGGCGTCTATAACCCTCTCTCAGAAGGAAATTGACTTTTTATCTTCGAGATTATTCATGCGTGGTTGTGACACAGAATGGTGATGCGGTGATGTTGACGTCAGAGTGATAACAGCTCATTGGTGGTAGTCACGTGTGGTTTGACTGCCATGGTATAAATGTGTCCACATTCGAAAATAAAGATCAGTTGTAAGTCAGCGCCTGTCTTCGTCCGTCTTCCTTCGTGTGTGTCAAGTTTTTAGCGCTGTTTTCCCCTTCTTTGCACTATGTATCAACACGCCCAAGCCTTAACCTTAGCATGGTTAAACGCTTGTTTTCTTTTTAATATTTGGTTCTACTCACGTGAAAAACCCTGCATACTTATTCACATATTCATTTTTTTATTGCGGAACTGCCTTGCTATTTCACTTAGGTGTAATCGCTTTCCTTTTTGTAGGTCCCTGTAAAGTCATTTTTTGTGTTACAAAAAGGCAGGCAGGGAGGCTAGAAGTTGCATAATGTGAACAGCAGTGATATCCTGCGACGCTTTTTGCCACGTACGATACATTAGCTTCTGGGCGGCATCAGTTCTCTCGGAGAGGAAATGGTAAAAAATTGCACGTTAGTGAATATGTTGCTAACGAACACTTTGCGCAAGTTGATAGGTAGAATATGAAAAATCACTGCACTTTTATGTCCTCAGTGAACTGTGAGCGCTGACTTGGTAGCCATCGTCATCACGCGATGCTTCACAGAAAGATTTCTACCGGCGTTGTTGCATGTTCTACGCCTGTAGGGTGATGCGCCACTACGAAAACGGTAATACGCTTACGGACAAGGTAAGAGTCTGCAGCGGTATTTGTTCCCTTTTCCGGAGGATTCTTACTGAAAGTCTTGCAGTTAGGCGGCAACCCGTTGGCTGGTCGCCAAGTAAAGCAGCGACGCCCATGAAATACAAAAGTGTCAAGTAAACAAATGCCAGTAACTTGTTTCGGAATGAAACTAATATACATTAGGCAAGAAAAACGTAAATTTCGGGATTCAAACCGATATTTTATTAAAATAAACAAAGTTGGTCGCAGTTAAGACATTTTTGAGGCGTCATTATGTAGATCTATAATAGCAAATTTGCAAATGTATCGAAGTATCTTAAGATACAATTGGGAAGTATCGTATCGGATACATTCATTCCGGAAGTATCTTGTATCTGTCTCCGATACTTCTTGCCCGAGTATCTTGTATCGTACCGCGATACAATTTCAAAGTATCTTTGCCCAGCCCTGCGTGTTGTCGACAGATCAGGTGCACATCGGGGAACGTTGCCCCGGAATAAAGCGTGGCAGAAGCCGCCAAAATTATTCCCATCGTCCAAGTGGTGCCAATTCATAAATTCCGATTATAACAGTGTCCCACCGATGCAAAACGCTAAGAAGTGGACTACAAGGGTCGCGCGCGCATTTCCATCAGGATAGTCTGAAACAGTCGAGATGTTTCTGAATTATTGCGGTGCGGCCAGCACCAAATGGTGGTAAGAGTTCTCTTAGTGAGGCCTGATCACAGAAAAAAGCAATAAATAAAAAAAATATAAACGCGTGTGGCAATATTTCATTTGTCATTTTACTTTTTAATAACGAAGGCAGCACACCTCAGGGGGAATTGACGCAACATATTTTATTGCATGTCGACGTTTACGAATAATATCGATTTAAACGTCGTATAGGTCGGATATCTGAAAAGAGACATACCAAATTAGTGCTTTACCTACAACTGGGAAAAATAAATTCTTTTGTAGCGCGGGATTTAGCAGGAAAAATTCGGCAGATGAAACGCAATGTGCGAATCTACGCCATGCCAAACATTCATAATATACGCTATCTTGCGCATCATCCTACTTTGAACTGCGAGTTGCACAGGTGAGCTTATTTTCCAACGTAATCTCTGTGCTCGCGTTGCAGCGCATATCGAAGTTTTGTCTAAGGTAAAGTCAGGCTACTGCTCACTGGCATGCCTATCATGAGCCCAGTTCATTGGAGCATTACGGCAGGGTCAAGCTCAACTATATTATGAGTGACAACGTCGTAGCTGCACACACGCAAGATTTGTACATTGTGGTAAGAGCTGAAACACTATAAGATTGCTGCCAACATTAGCACTGGCCAACAGTGAACCAATACCAGCTCGCTCTAGCCACCATGATGTAGCGCTGACGTGTGTTAGGCGTACATCATGCAAAATAAGGATGCACTACGCAACAGTAACCGAGAGTGAGTTAGTGCCAGCCCCGATCAGTGACCACTAGTCTTCATTTGCGAGCTCTAGCCGTGGCTACCCGGATGTTATCCAAGACAACCTTATGTATCGCACCAAGACGCATTACTGGATGGCGCTGAATGCGAGCACCACCTAGCATTTAGTACTGACCACCAAATAACATATATTAGCCCGCGGTAGTCACAGCGAGCCAGCTTTAGACAGCATTAGCCAACACTGATGGTTACCCAATATTAGTCAGTGCTAAAACACGTTAGCTACGACCTGGTCACCACTTGCTGAAATCAGCACACACTGGCAAACACTTGGCAACTATTAGTAAAAACGAGCATTTTATAGTGAGCTCCTAAGCAGTCTTAGGCAGCGCTACTTGACAGTGAGCGAACAGGTGGTACTATAAAAGAACACTAGGCAACATTTTGACAAACCCGTGTTAGTTATGCACGACTAGGGGCGACATGAATGTATGTTAAGTGGCGCATATTGGGGTATCCAAGCGTAAAAATTATTCGTGGAATGACGAATCATTTATTTCATTCATGTTATGCTCTTCATTATATGAGAATCATGACATGTCATGATATTCATGTGGTGCCATTTTTTCGTTACCGTATATCGGTCATGCATGCATTGACATTCTTGTATATCCAGAAGCTGCAAGCATGCGCGTATTAGCACGTTCTGGTAGATTCGTACATAACCTTAGCCGCCATTTTGAACAACTGGTATTCGTTCTATGCGAGTGCAGAGAGTACATGCCGTGAAATCTATTTTGAATACGTCAGTTAGGTTCTCTCATGCATAGGGATATATCCACACATATGACTCCAAGGGCATGTTATCATTTATGCCATCGAGGTCATGAGAGTCACTCTACTGCCGTTTGTTTGTCATATAGATATGTGCGTCTTGGTATATGCCACAATCAAGGACAACCAAAATGGCTTCATGTATGCCGTTGTCGCACGCTCGACATATTATTGAGGACTGACCACCGCGTATATCGCGGGATGTTAACGTTATAGTTTATCCGCTTGCTATATAGTTTTCTCCCTTGCTTTTTTCTCTACTCTCTAGTGTGCAACATATGTTTTTTCCCCTTCGTCTCAAGCGGTCATGTGAATCCTTTCTCGTCCGTTATCAACAGAGTGACGAACGTCCTTAACCATTACACATAGCCATGCATGGTATAGTATAGCAAGGGGGTAGGAAGGGAAAATGTGTGCGCAGTGCAGTGATGTGAGAGTGGGGAGAAAGGACAGGAGTAAGCGGAGAGGGTAAAGCATGGCTTAGCCTTGTATTATAATTGAGTGCTGTGCGGGGCCAGTGAGTGCAGTTTTGAAATAAAAGCAGAGTGCAGAGCCTCTAGTGTAGCGTAGCAAGGGGATGCGAAAGGGAGAGTGAGCGTGAGTAGGATTGCGGTTCGGGTGAAAAAAAGGAAAAGAAAAAGATGAGAGAGTAAGTCAAGACATAGCCATCTACAGTGTAGCATAGCAAAAGGTGGGAATTAGAATAAATGTGTGGATGAGTAATGAAGAGTTAGCTGGAGGCAGAAAATAGAGGCCATCATAGAAAGTGCCAAAAAAGAAAGACGAATAAAAAATATCAAGAAACAAAGATAAAAGAAAAAAAAGAAGATGAAGGGAGAACTCAATCTGCGTTAGCCAGGTGGTAGCACTTGCTTGCCAGGACCGCTGTTTACTCAGATTTCACACTCGTGTAAATGGTTTTATTTTTTGCATGCCACACTCATTTTATATTCGGTGTGAAGGATCAACCAAAACCTTACTTGGGAATGGCACTCCTGGACGTGGAGCAACAGGCAAATTGATGACTACGGGCTGTCCATGGCGCATGCAAAGAATACAGGCTATTATCACGTCGAAATTGAACATCAACAGAAGACTGATAACTGCCCAAGTTGGTATGTATCCATATTTAAACTTTTTTAGCGCGCGCAAAAGACAAGGGCAAGGAAGATAGACACTCGAGCGCTCGTGTGTCTATCTTCCTTGTCTTTGTCTTTCGTGTGCGCTAAAAAAGTTGAAATATGAACATCAACAGACAGCTTAGAAAAAACATCAACCAGTTCTGCTGCGCGGACACTGATGACACCGAAGCTGCTGACCTGCCCTTCGTCAGACTCTCGAATTTCTATGTTTTACAGGTATTTGAATGTGTTGTATCGCTGCTCTTTATGTAACACTCATTGTTCAGTTTTGAGGTGGTAGTATCGGTTAATTACATATTGACCATACCACTCTTACACAGGTTTGCAAAGAAGCCTTCGCTTAAGATGCACGTCAATGGCAACGTCATTAGGAATATTTCTGGGAAGGCAATCTACAGTTGTCTGAGCGTCAGCACATTAACCATCATCATCATCATCATCATCAGCCTGTCTACGCCCACTGCAGGGCAAAGGCCTCTCCCATGTTTCGCCAATCAACCCGGTCCTGTGCTTTCTGCTGCCACGTTATACCTGCAAACTTCTTAATCTCATCTACCCACCTAATTTTCTGTCTCCCCCTCACGCGTTTGCCATCTCTTGGAATCCAGTCAGTTACCCTTAATGACCAGCGGTTATCCTGTCGAAGTGCTACGTGCCCGGCCCATATCCATTTCTTCTTATTGATTTCAACTATGATATCCTTAACTCCCGTTTGTTCCCTGACCCACTCTGCTCTCTTCCTGTCTCTTAAGGTTACACCTATCATTTTCCTTTCCATCGCTCACTGTGCCGTCCTCAGTTTAAGTTGAACCCTCTTTGTAAGTCTCCAGGTTTCTGCTCCGTAGGTAAGTACCGGTAAGATGCAGCTGTTATATACCTTCCTCTTGAGAGATAGTGGTAGACTACCATTCATGATTTGATAATGCTTGCCGAATGAGCTCCATCCCATCCTTATTCTTCTAGTTATTGCACTCTCATGGTTCGGCTCCGCGGTTACTACCTGTCCTAAGTAGACGTACTCCTTTACAACTTCCAGTGTCTCGCCCCCTATCGCAAAGCGCTGTTCTCTGCCAAGATTGTTCCACATTACTTTAGTTTTATGCATATTAATTTTCAGGCCCACTCTTCTACTTTCCGTATCCAGTTCAGTAATCATAAGCTGTAATTCGTCTCCCGCGTTACTCATCAATGCAATGTCATCAGCGAATCGCAGGTTACTGAGATACTCTCCATTAACTCTTATCCCTAACTCTTCCCAATCTAGGGCCCTGAAAACCTCCTGTAAACACGCGGTGAATAGCATTGGAGAGATCGTGTCTCCCTGTCGTACGCCCTTCTTTATTGGGATTCTGTCGCTTTCTTTATGGAGGACTATCGTGGCTGTGGATCCGCTGTAGATTTCTTCCATTATGTTTATATAGGCTTCGTCGATGCCCTGATTCCGCAGTGCCTGCATGACTGCTGATGTCTCCACCGAATCAAATGCCTTCTCGTAATCTATGAAGGCTATGTATAGGGGTTGGTTGTATTCCGCGCATTTCTCTATCACCTGAATGATAGTATGAATATGGTCTGTTGTTGAGAAGCCTGCACGAAATCCTGCCTGGTCCTGTGGTTGATTGAACTCTAATGTCGTATTAATTCTGTTAGCAATTACTTTTGTAAATAACTTGTAGACAACGGACAGTAAGCTGATGGGCCTGTAATTTTTCAGGTCCTTGACGTCCCCTTTCTTATGGATCAAGATGATGTTGGCATTCTTCCAAGAATCTGGTATCCTCCCTGTCGAGAGACACTTCGTATACAGGGTGGCCAGTTTTTCTAACATAATCTCTCCACCGTCTTTCAACAGGTCTGATGTTACCTGATCCTCACCAGCCGCCTTGCCTCTTTGCATTCCCTTTAGGGCTTTCTTTACTTCTCCGGTCAATACTGGTGGGATGTCAGATTCCTCTGGGCTATTATTGCTTCTTACGTTATCATCCTGACTGTCTCGGCTGCTGTACAGATCTCTGTAGAACTCTTCCGCTACCTCAACTATTCAATCCATATTGGTTGTGACCTTGCCTTCCTTGTCCCTTAATGCATACATCTGATTTTTGCCTATGCACAGTTTTGTCTTCGTAGCTTTGAGGCTTCTTCCGTTCGTTAGAGCATGCTAAATTCTCTCCATATTATACTTTCTTATGTCGGCTACTTTACGCCTATTGATTAACTTGGAAAGCTCCGCCAGCTCTATTTTGTCTGTTGCATTTGAGGCTTTCATGGTTTGACGTTTCTTAATGAGGTTTTTCGTCTCTTGGGATAGCTTACCAGTGTCCTGTCTAACGACTGTACCCCCGACTTCCACTGCACACTCCTTAATGATACTAGTCACATTATCATTAATTGCGTCAACATTGCACATTAACCACCTGTCCTCTAATCCGATGCAGCCCATTGCCGTGCGTTAGCCTGTTCCCGCGTCATCTCTCGCTGGCGGTCACGTCGGCCGGCTTCTTCATCGGGAGAATCAACGCTTTTTCGTCTGCATTCTGCAGCGCTGGAGTGCGTGTAGTGCTGAACGGAAAAATAATTATCGAAATCGTCACGCGGTCACCGAAATTATTAGACTTCAGACTTCAAAACCCCCAGCAGACGACGGGAAAAAACGTTCTCTTTCGCATTCTACTCTCTCCATCTCAGACGTCAAAGACCGGTCCCAATCACCGCGCGCCTCTTAGAGACACACCGTACGACTCTCCTTGTTGTGGCCGTTGTGCAGCACTCCTAGCG
>JALIZH010023339.1:0-11029 GCA_030522465.1 Rhipicephalus appendiculatus | reverse complement strand
GAAGAGAAACAAAGAAGGTTGCACAGTTCCGCACTTCCTTCAGGCTTGGCGCCCATAGTGCGAGGCTGCCTTTTTTTATGTGTACGGTTATAGAAATGTAGGGTTTCTGACGATAATGGCGACTGAGGTCTCCTGGTGCTGCATTCTGAGAACGTCATCAGTAGGTTTCCTTAATTGTAGCTCAAATAAAAGACGGGGCGAATTGTAGGCACACATGGACACACAGGGCGCTATCTAGAAGAACTTGTTCCTGGGCGAGTGGGTGCCTAAATTTGGTAGACATGTTATTTCTGGCGCAATGCTTGAAACATGAAGAGTGGACAGGGAAAAAGAGATAGATTAGCGCCAAACTAGCAACTGGCGCAATGCTTCATGTTACAGGCATTGCTCCAGAAATAACGTGCTTTAGATATCTGTGTGTGTCCATGTGTGCCTACATTTGTCCCGTCTTTTATTTGTGCTACGAGGAAACCTACCGAAGGTTGGGTTTCCACATTACACGAGGACAGCACCCGTCCTCGTGTGATGTTTCTTAAGGCCTGACCACAGGTACCCATTGCAGCGTGTCAGCGCGCGTCATTGTGACGCGGCGCCGCGCCCCTCTCCTATGGAGAGAGAGGGCGCGCAGCTTCGCGTAGCCACGTGCCTTCACTCTCCATAGGGAGAGGAGACGCTGCGCCGTGCTCCCTATTGGGCTGCAGAGAAATTAGGCGCCTCTTTCTTCTTCTAACCACCAACAACAACAACATAGGGAGAGGGCGCGGCGCCGCGTCAAAATGCCGCGCGCTGACGCGCTGCAGCGGGTGCGTGTGGTCAGGCCTTTAGTCCGCGTTTGGATTAGCGCTGCTTTTCTCAGATGGATTCATATACCAACGAGCTCGCATCCATTCTCTTCTAAGTCATCTACCGAAGGTGTGCAGCCAGCATGGCCGCATCGCATCCGTTCCGGGAACGGTTTACATTTCGCCTGTGTCCCCGGAGCCGGGGACCAAAGCTAGGCCGTTTTAACACCTCATTGCTTCATTTTCATTTTCGCATGCATTGGAAAGCTTCTTTTTCTTTCGGACACGTCTAACGAGGAGGATGGGGGGGGGGGGGGGGGGGGAAGGGGGCTTCGTTGAAAAGTATGCCCCTACTCCCCCTTCCCTAGTGGAGAAAACCCTGTGGACTGTGTACTGGCCAAATATATAGGCTGCGGCATGAGCGCACTATATACTCTCGATGTTGACGTCTTTGGGGAACTACGTATAGTGCGGGGGAGCGCGGGAGAATGTTGGTGGCAGTTTTGTGGACGAATGTTGTACGCCAAGTTATTATATACGGCAACAATCGACAGGTCCTTTCCGATAGCTCGTACGAAGTTTCCAAAGTCCTTTAACAACTGTGGCGATAATGCTGCTATAAAGTCCTTTGCAGGGCCATACCCAGGAGGAATATTTTTCGGGGGGTGTTTTTCAGGCTAACTTTGGCAACTACTAGTGGTCGATGTGAAGGCGTGTATATACTTTAGTATAACCCGAAAAGTTCAAGCATGAATAATTTTCGGGGTGTCAGAACACCCTCAACTCCCCCCTAGTTACGGCCCTGCCTCTTTTAACGCGAAAGTGTTTTATGCCGGGGTCCATCAAGACTTCAGTGACGTATTTCCGTCACGGAAATGAAGTCGAAAAAAGGCACACGATCAGATTTCAAAGAAAAAAAAAAGGTCCCGTCAGCGGTCGAACCTTCGACCTCTCGGTCCGCTTTTTTGAGATGCCGGGCACGCAGTCCATGGCACCAGGGTCACACACTTTGGAAGCTTTGTTTATGTGACTGCTGTTTTGACAACAACAATGGTAATAGCTGGTAGTACAGAACAATATAGAAATAGATGACTACCTACTGTACTGCACATACAGCGCTTCTAAAGGCTATTTGCGGTTCTTTGTGGCGTATTAGTGTCCATGCCTAGACGAGACGGGCGGCCTCTTATTAGGGGCGAAGCTCCTTAGGGTTTGGGTCTGTCCCTCTGTAGTATGTAGTAGCAGTGGTAGCCACGTATAGTGGAAGATATACCCACTACACGTGATAAAGATGACGATGACGCCTGATGACCATGAATACTAAGCGTGTTGCAGTATAGTGGAATATGTACCCACTACACGTGATAACGATGACGATGACGCTGATGACCATGAAGTATAAGCGCCGTTATAATGAAGGGGGAACGGAAGCCACGGCTTATGTAAACGGTAACCACGACCAACGAAGAAACGAAAACAAAACGGAAAATCACGGCTCACGAATAAAATATAAATTTCTTGTATATATACACAGCGTTTGTCACGTCTTTGATGATGTACTGGGCGAATTTCACGGAAGATTCACGGTTTACCAGATTACCTCCGGAGCTTCGCCCACTCATCATCATTCACTTATCGTCGGATATGGCGTGATTTTTTTAAATATAGTTTTGCACTGTACGTCGCTATACCGAGGGAGTGGCCGTGAATGTATACGACGCGACAGGGGCGATGACGTATTCCCGCGACGCACATGCACCGAAGTTGTTTCGGACAACAATGCTGGCAGACGACGCTGTTGACAGCGCATCGCCTCTCATCAGCAGCGTACTGGAACTGCGGGCCACTATTTCGCCACGCTGCTCCACCGCTGACACTTTTCATTAACCAACAACTGTTTCACGTCCGCACAAAGGGGACACCATTTCTCTGTTTTTTTTATGTCAGCGTTTGGAGAAAAGTATATGTATATTGATTTTCTACTCAAGACATTGCTTCATTTGTGTCACTGTGTATATCCTTGTATGTTTTCTTTTGTGTACTGTTATATTTTTATTGATGCATCATACATTGTGTATTCCTGTAAAATTTGATTATTTCTTTGATTTTTTCTTTATGTTTTCACAATTGTTTATCGTTTCCCACCTGCCTGGTCATGAATGACCGCAGTATGTTCTAAATAAATAATAAAAAATGGGCGAGCGCATATGTTCTCTTTTTCTTTTTTTTTTTTCGGGCATCATTACTATGTGAATGTACAGTATATGCCCACGGATTCAAACGAGTCATCAATTTTTTTGTATGACGACTGGTCGGCGCGATTTCTCACGATAACGAGGTTGTGTCGCGACGAATCGGGTCTCTAAAGATAATGTTGGCTCGGATCTACGCATTCGAGTTGAAATTACGCGGATATGAACCGAACTGAAGAGGGTGGAAACGAAAGTATGAAGCATCTTTCGTGCAGTCTCACGCGTCGCTTCGCGCCCCAGTGAGCTATTAAGGCCTGACCACACATACCCGTTGCAGCGCGCCAGTGCGTGGCTTACTGACGCGGCGTCGCGCCCTCTTCTTATGGAGAGAGGGGGCGCACAGTTTCGCTTAGCCACGCGCCCTCTCTCTCCATAGGGAGAGGGCGCGGCGCCGCATCTGAAAGCCACGCGCTGACGCGCTATAACGGGTACATGTGGTCAGGCCTTTACGGGAGTGATTTCTGCGCATTGGAAGTCAGCCCGATCGCTCAGCAAGTCTCTTTCACCCCTTTCCTGAATTTCAGATATGAAGCCATACTGAAAACAACAACAACAAAACAAAAACAAAAAAAGCATGAGTTTTTCATAAATGCAAATTATATGTATTGATAGTGGAATTCGTTTCGTCAAGACGGAATCAAGAGTTATCTGTGTGGTTAAGAAGGTACGCATACATCAGGCGATCCACATTTTCCCTTTTCTTTTTTTTTGTGTGTGTTTTATTATTATATTTTCTCAACCACGAAGCTGTATGTATATATATATATATATATATATATATATATATATATATATATATACTATACGGCAAAGCAAAAGTAAAATTGGTCCATTGTCCCATTACTCATCGCTGGTCCACTACAACTGAAGGAGCAAACAACAGATTTTTAAAATATTACCTTTAATCGTGTAATTAAATAAAACGATAGTAAACAATACAATGCAGACAGCTCTTCAGAAGGAAATATAAATAAAAATAGCAAAAAATTCATAAGCGCGAAAATCAGGACAACAATGCAAGAATACCATAACACAAAACAAAAATCATTGTCGAATGAAAATGACCAATAAAATAGCGTATATTACATCATGCCACTTTCCTTAAAGACCCCTCGAGGAGGTATGCCAAAAGTTTTCACCGTGAAAAATAGGAACATAATTGATAAAAAAAAAATGTTGATGGACATGCAGTGGTGACGACGTATATGTATTCAACTAGGCAGTCTGAAAGTGGCAGAAGGGGACAACCCGTACAGTGTGCGACGCTGTCAAAACAATGCACAACTTGGAGGAGAACGACAACTGTGACACAAACGTCAAGATCAAAAGGAGAAGCATTACAGAGTTTGCATGCTGTGGACGGTACAGTGTTGGTACAGTGTGCAGTGTTAATTCGAAAATTAACACAATTGAGAAGTACAGGGCAGCATATGATACCGTGAACAAGGTAATAATAATAATAATAATAATAATAATAATAATAATAATAATAATAATAATTAGGGGGACCCTTAAGCTTCGCCTTTAAGAGTTGAACGCGATAGCGATATCCTGTCCCTAGTGCATACTTCAATCACTTAGTGCACACTATGTAATGGGTAGCATGCTTTAAACCATGAGCATTTCGTGCTTGCATCCGCGCATGGGGCAGAATCCAAGTGTTTTTCGTTGCATGCAAAAAAAAAAAAAAAAAGAAAGAAAGAAAGAAAGGAAGAAAGAAGGAAAGAAAGAAATACAGGACAAGACACAATAGGCAGAAGAAAACCGTAAGAAGCAAAGATGGGAGATCGCAGAGGGATAGGCGGCCCTGTTAATCCTCTTGGGCAATTGACGTAGGGTTTCCAGGACCGACAAACATTCGGCGCCTCAGCAGGACCACGCTCGCCTTCCGTCGCGATCGCAGCAGCAAACGGGCGTCGTCAGCATGGTGCGGACCGCTAGATGTTCCCAGCGTCGTCGTGCCGTGCCGTACGGGTTTGCTTGACGAGATCAGCTGCGGCGGCGGGAAGCGAAACGCTAAATGGTGGGCGAGGGTGAGCAAGAAGCATAAAAATACAACAACAAAGCTCTCAAAGATGCTCGAGAGCAGAGCGAGCGAGTGAACAAGCGTCTCTCGCTCATCCTTTCACCCACGCCCTGCGAAGGAAGCGAGGAGGAGAGCGGACATCTTTTTTCTGCCATTCATTACGTTACCCTCTCACTCTTTCTCGGCGGTGTCTTTGAGTATGAAAGCTGGGCCCTTTCCCTAGCAAGAATCTGTCGGAGGGAGGGTTACACACCCTGACACTGGAGGGGGGGCATCTTTTTTTCTTCTTCTGAGAGCTGCTCTTCCACAAATGCGTCGCAGAAAGAGGCAACACAGCTCTGCACTCTCTTTTATTCTGTACTCGCTCCGATGGTTGCTGCCCCGGCGTCGTGAAAAGCGATCGGGGACCCCCGTTTCTGGGAAAGGAACGGGAGGGAGGGGGGGCAAAACGCCGTCCATTATATTTTTGTTCACGCGACAGCTCCTGCTGCTGCTTTACTTGCTTCACCCTCGCCCCCCACCCCTCCTCTACGAAACACCCCGGTCGCGTCGCCCCCCCCCACACCCCCCCCACACCCCTCGCTCTCTTTCCATGCGAACCCGCGAACGGGCCCGTCCCGAGTGCCGTCTCCACTACTGCTGGGCCGGGAAAACGTGTTTTCTGCCACACCGGTGACGGACTGTGTTTTCTCTTGCGTCGCTCGACTCCGTAGAAGAAGAACGACGCCGGGGTCCCCCGTAACCCTCGCCTCAAGTCGCATCTCCGCTGTTACTGCACACGCGGTACCTCGTTTGACAGTGAACTCTTGTGTTGTTGTGATCTGTGCGATTTTGCGGTGTTCGTTCGCCGTTCGTTTTTCGAGTGCGTCGTCTGCTCGGAAGAAAAGTCGTCTGCGTTTCTTCCAGGTGCTTCTTTCGTGCGTGAATCGTGAGGTTCTGTGCGTACGTGTGTGTGTGTGCCGCCGGTGCCTGCGACAGCTGGCTGATTGGAAAGCCGAAGGATTCTCGATACACGATCGATCGATCCTAACTCCGAAAGTCAAGGTACGTTCTCTCTTTTTTTCTGCGCTGTCGCACTCTCGAAAGATGCGCCCGCCCGCCATAACATCGCAACAAAGACGCTTTCTCGTTGCAGACAAAGCGCGCGTCTGTCAACGCCGCCTCGTTATTCGTCTGCTAGAGAGTGAGGAGAGAGAGATGTTGTCATACCTGACTCTCGCCGGTTAAATCGAGAGAACGACAACCCCGATGTCGTCAGCTACGCTTTATTTCTGCTTCTCTTTCATTTTTCCCTCGTAAAGCAACAAAATTGGCTTCCCGCGAGAGTGCGGATTCCGTTGTGGGAGGTCTGATGAGAGAGAAAAGTTCGGTGCACCGCAGCCGGCACGGGACGTGCACGGGGGGCGCGCCTGTGCGCCAAAGCGATCGAATGCACCTTTTCCCGCGACCGCACGCGCGCGCGTCTGGGTCGTAGAGTAAACTGGTTGTCGTCTGCACGCGAAGCGAGCAGACGAGCGTTTGTTTTTTCCGTCGCGCTTCGCGTTTGTCCTGCGAGGCACCGAAGCCGACAGAACTACGAATCGGGAAACGAATGGCCGTTCTCGGACAGCTTCAGAGCTGTGCGAACACTTCCGAATGAAATAAACTCCGAAGGAGGAGCAACCGAACGAAGGAAAACTAGAAGTTGATGGAAAACGACACTCTCCGTGTTTTGCCGATAAACGGTTTCAATTTGCCGCGACTGCGGACAGCTTTCTCCGGCTCAAAGATATAGGAAGACCAGTACGCCTTACATGTACATAACTTGCGTTTTCTTTTTCAGTTGTCTAAGCTTAATCGACTTTTTTTTTTCTTTTTTTCTATGTCCCCGTACTGACGGGCAATCTGTTTCCTCTTCGATCTCCGCAGGTGCCAAGTACCTTGGGGACGGACGTACTGCGGACCCCGAGAAGCGATAAACAGAGTCTCCACGTGAGAGAGTCCCAGCGAGCGCGACTTCGAACCAAGCGGCGGGCGAGCTAGCGACGCACAGCGCAGACTCGGGAACCCGTGCGCCGCACCAGCAAGCAAAGCGAAGCGCTAGGCCTAAAGGCGACAGAGAAAAGCGCACAGCAGCCGCGAGCAGCGCGGCTTGACGGGAAGAGCGAGCCGCCACAAGCCCTCCTTCCAACCACGGCGAACGATTCATGGCGACCACCCGCTTGCTGAACGGAGCCGCAGGACTGGTTCAAAACCCCGGACTCGACATCATCGGCAAGGAGAAGTCGTCGGCGGGCACGCAAGCAGACGGCTACTACAACGGTGCCGTCTCGTACGAGGCGCTCGGCGGCATCGACCCGAAGGTGAGTCGTCTTCTCCACTGTTCTGGCTCGATCGCTGCTGCGCGATGCTTTTCGGAGCAACGCGCTCCACTATGCCGGGAAAGGGGTGCGAAATTTGTCCGCCACCGAGGCAAAATCGGAAGCCGTGTCGCTGCAACCACTCTCTCCTTTCTTTCTTTATCAATCGCGACTGCCCCCGCGCGCCTATCACCGCGTCGTCTCCGGGCAACGCGCGCGGACGTTGCTGCTGCAACTGCTCGCACATTTTCGCGGGTGCGTGCTTTACGGGAAAGCCCACCTCCCCATTCTGCGACGCCGATTGCATCGATCCTTCTTTGTCACCCCGACGTGCGCGGCCAGCGTGGAATGAAATAAAGAAAACAGGCACGGCTAGCCGTCACTGTCTCCAGCCTTTGTATGAGCGTTCGTCATCTGCCATACAACGGTAGTCTCGCGTGAATGGCAGACGTACGACGACGCGTCGCCCTGCGGATCGTCCGCGCGCCGGACCGGACGTCGGATGGACGGACGCGCGCCAATTACGACCTCTCCGAGAGGGGCCTCGACGCCTCAGTACTCGCGCGCGGTGTCAAAAGCCTTTAGGCTTAGCTACTTCTCGGCGTGGCTGCGATTACTATACGCTCTGGCTTCCCAGTCAGGTTCGCGTATGTCGTCCGCCGCGATGTCCGGTCAATCGTCCGAGAACCAGAGCTCGCGAACTGAGCGCGCCCTTGTCTCACACGTACGCTACGACGCTCGCGGAGCGAGCATTTTCATCTCTCGTACATTTATTCCTCGCGTCTTCTTCTGCAATTGCCTTCTACTACGTTGAAAAACAAACAAACAAAGCCTCGCCTGCTGTTTAAGGCAGCGCACGACGTACGATGAATCGTTACTCTTTTTTTGTTTCGCGCGATGAGCTGTCGCGCGCGTCACGATTTCTTTTTCGTCTGCGAAGCGAACATCTGCGAGCAGACGACTTTTTCTTCCTCGCAGGCCGCATCTGTCGCGCGTTTATTCCCAAAGCTCCACCTCGTTAAAGAAGTGAACTTATGATGCCCGCGTGCCTGTAGTGATCTTCCGAGGAGCGGAGGCGACGTCGAAATAAATAGAGGACGACGAAGCAGCCGGGGCGTTTTCCTACCCCGTAATAAAATCGATCGTGAGCTTCGTGCGGCCGCGCGGTCTTCTCGCGTCCGCGTTTGTTTTGGGGGTGTCAGCGTGCGCTGCTTGCGTCACCCAGACCGCATGGCCTGCTCGCGTTTTGTTTCATTCATTTACTCGCTGCCGCGCAGTGGACTACTTCGCCTGAATGGATGGATGGAGGAACTTTATTATAGTCCTGAGAAGTGATCCAATTCGATTCAAATGACGTCGAGTCCGGCTCCGTTCCTTTGTTTGATCACTTGACGTCCGCTGAAATTGTGGGGAAGCGTCGTGTAATTGTCGATTTGAGACACTGATTCTGATTGAAAATATTGAATTTATTGATTGAAATCAGTAGAGAGTATATCATCTTGTATACATTTTTGTGTTGTGTGAAATATGCGACGGCTCTACGCCCAACTGTTCATTTTGGACAACTATTTCATTTCTGGACCGTCATACAGTATTTCTGACATATTTTTGTGAAATTGTGTATATACCGTATTTTTGCCTGAGCTTATATTTCCAACATATTTTTGTGAAATGTGTACGAAATTTTTGTCTGAGCTTGCGGTAGCTCCGCGCTGCCTACGCTTTGTGATCCAAGGGGGGCAGAGTGCTTTTTCAAGCTGCAGTTGAAGCTTTTGTGCCTTTATTTTATTTTATTTTATTTATTTATACAAATGTATCACGGGTTCCAAAGCCTGGAACACTGTGTGAGAAGTAGAGGGGTTGACAAGTAGACAAGCACAAGAAAATAGTACAAGGCATAGCAAATTCAGTATTACAATGTAGAAAATGGAATGAAAAAATACATCGAAAGACATTGAAAGAAACAGAGCAAAACACGCGATAACATCCCCCAACTTATTGGAAATAAATACAATTCAATTCAATTTCCATTTATACACACATGTGGCCGAGGCTCGTAATTTGATTGAGGCTAACACGAGTAATTTAGGTTCTAGGCTTTTTTTACGTGCATAACCAGGATACGATTCCGAGGCACGCCGTACACTCCAAGGAAAAGAAAGAGATCATGTGAGTCTTTTTTGTGAGCCATGACATGCCATATACATGACTCTGTTTACAGGGACACTAAAGAGAAGAACGACTTTTTTTTTGTGTGTGTATTAGTAAATTGCTCTTTCACGATACCAAGAACACAACGCTTGCTGCGAGAAGGCGCTTGGTAGACGTGAAAACTAATTTATTTATTTATTTATTTATTTATTTACCCTCAGGGTCAATATACATTACAGAGGGGAGTGGTTATATTTACAAAAGAAGTGGTTATTCCGATTTATACAATAATAGAGCATATTTGCACAATATGCATACATTAATAATACAAATAACACAATAAGTAAACCAACAATGTTACACACTGACATTTAAAGAGGAAAAAAAAGAAAAAAAAATAAGAGTAACACAATAAAGCAGTGAAAAGTGAAATACCGCCGTAAATAATGTAAAATGAAACAGCAATTACACTTTGTACACTAAATGAAGCAAAAAATATATGATGTCACTGGTAAAGCACGCATGAATAATAATATCTGGGGTTTTCCGTCCCAAAACCACGATGAGGGACGCGGCAGTGGAAGGCTCCGGAAAGTTCGACCATCTGCTGTTCTTTAACGTGCACTGACATCGCACAGTACACGGGCCTCTACCATTTCGCCTCCATCGAAATGTGACCGCCGCGGCCGGTATCTGCGGAACATGTAAGAGGTCTTTGCCCTGCAGTGGGCGTAGTAAGGCTGATGATGATGATGATAATATGTGCCAGTATAATGACTCTTTCTTTTATTTAGAGAGTGTAGTGGGAGGCTCCTGACTAATTTCAGCCACCTGCAGGAACCTGAGTATACCAAGCGTGAGCCTTACATTTCGTCCTCATCGAAACTCTTCAGTTTGGAACCGCGCTCAGAGTTCCGCCATACCGCGTCTCGTGACGCATAGCCCTTTTTCGTTCATATTTCATAACTGCCACGTGATTTCATCGTATGCCTTCACACTTAATGATGGTTGACGGCTAGCCGCAGAAGGACGCCGCTAACAATGTGTCGCCCAATGAAACGGACAAATTGACAGAAACCCGTTTGTAGCACGAAGCCACCTCGCGGGAATACGTGGAACCGATTTGCTCTAATGAAATATTCGTCGAAACAGGAGAAATGAATGTTTGCCGCGGGTTAAGAGTAGACGCTCGCGGTGCGATTGCGAAGGAAAAGAAAGGGGATTGGCAAACCTGTGCTAGTGAAGGCTCATCAGAAACTCATTAGGCTGTTAATGCCTTAAGTCGACGAAGGAGGAAGAAGGCTGTTTCTCTCGCGGCCTGTCCGTATCGCAGCTGTATCGTGCCAGAGCGAAAAGCCCGGTCTTTCAACGCATTTGCGCCGATTGCCGAATCGAACGGAACGCTATTCGATACGTTATTGGATATTGAAAACAACGTTTATTCGATATTTTCGTATATCCCCTTCAGCGGCGGTGGCT
>JALIZH010023338.1:0-53269 GCA_030522465.1 Rhipicephalus appendiculatus | reverse complement strand
AGCACAAAGACTGAACGGTGCAGCTTTTTTTTATTATTATTCCTTGTCTACAGTCGACGTTTAGCGGAGCTATGAGTACGGAAGGTTGTCGTACGCACCTGGCACAAGCGAACGACTTCACTATACATTTTGCTTCTCTATTAATTCATCCATCGGATCTACAGCTTTTGAACACGACGTTGCTATAGGTATGCTTGACATTGGCGCAAATTACGTTTCGTGAAAAAAGGGCCCGAAATGAAGAAAAATAAAGTGAAGCGCTCGGCTTTCTTCTCTTCGCCCACTTTTTTATGAAATGTATTTTGTGCCACAGTCAAGTATATCAAAGCGATAAGCCCCAACTCACCTAAAAAGGAGTCCTTCTGGAACTCGACGTTCTTTCATTTTCTTCAGCAGTTGAGATAAGTTTTGTTTTTCGATTGTTTATACGTTGAGTATGAGTACTGTTACTATACATATGAATTTGTCAGGGTCTGACGGTGCCAGGTTTCAGCAGCGCTGCCATTTCTACGGCGAACGCCTTTTTAGGGAAATTCTCGCTGATGACATTTGCGTTTACTTGGTTTTCTGCGCTAACACATACTCTACATGGGCTAACCCATACGCAGCAGTTAAACATCGACATAGCGAAGTTGGTGAAATTGGCGATTTACTTCGTCATATTAAAACTGTGGTACATTGAAACATTTACCTTTTTGAGCTAGGTATCGTCACCAAAGGCCTTTTTTTTTTCTGGGAAATGCCAGGAAAATGATTGACTAAGACGGCAGTACTGAAATTCGATCGCAATAACATGACGAAGAGAAAATTTGTTCAGCCTGAAACCCAGATTCCTCAGCTTGATGGTGAGCTATATTCAAGTCGCAATATTTCGCGAAATTGGCTACAACAAATCGCGCGTAAACAACTTAGTTATATCGAGGTATAAATTGATGAGGTTCTATGGACATGACGCGAACTTGTAAAGAAGTGATATGCTTCGTTGTATTGAAGTTCGTTATGTAGAGAATTTCGTTATATTGAAGTTCGTTGTGTAGAAGTTTAACGTTACAAAGGATTTAAAAAATCAACGTACCATACTTACCTGTAGAGCTCAGGGCAAAATGGTAGAGCAGTGATGCAGAGCTAGGGCTGACCGCACCACATGGAGGACTCGGTCTAGTCAAATGTACATGCGGGGAAGTCGTCGAAATACTCACAAAGTCTAACTGGAAGCGCACATATTGGGCATTCCTGAGGCCAACACTGCCGATGTTAGACTTGACCGACCAATATCCCATACTTCATATGTACAGGTGCCGATGTAGATATGCATAGTTTGATTGCGTCGACCCTTATAGTGTTTCGTGAAGATGTAGCGGACTTTCGTGGCTGGGTTAGCGAGAACGTTTCTTTATGCTAAGGGAAATGCTTTGAATGTTTCTGTGCAAACAACAATTAATTGTTCACAAGTGGCTTCTGATAGGCAAGGAACAGTTCTCTTTGATTTTAATTTTTGTTTGATTCTACTTCCTCAGCAGCACCGTCTTCTTTTAAACCAACACCTGAACCAGTCAATATAGATTTAAGGGTTATCTCATGCTGAGTATAGCTGTCATGTATAATACTGAAACTAAGCTTATGGATAGCAGTGAACTACATTGTAAATACATGTCAATCGATTAGCGAATGTGTGAAGTAACGCAATAGTAGTGGGCTCTGCGCCTTTGTCGATGATTGAGCGAATGACAACGTCCCACTCTCCTCAAATGAAGTGTGGCTTTATCGGCTTTTACCGCAAGCAGTAGATGTCTCGTGGTCCGGAGAGCGGATCGTTAGAAAGTACTTAGCAGCGACTAGGTCGACCGTTCGTCGAATGTATGCGCTTGTCTGCTCAATACCACGGTAGTTTGAGCCGGTAATCTAGTTCACGCTGTCTCGCGAGCGCTGAAATACGTCGATACCTTTTTCTGCATTTATTTAATTTTGTCAAACGTTCGGCTGTAGGAGAAAGTTCGTCTTGTGTCGTAGGCGTCAGAGCAGACGGTTCGGCCCTGCAACCCATGTCTAATTCACCCTCTAAGTCCACTCTGTACAGTAACAGAGACCCGACACACCCCAAGTTCTGCAGTCTTGATATCACGGCGCAGAACACGCGCCTTCATTGGCCGGTGATCAGTGTCCGAGTTCACGTTCTGCTCTACAGCTGTGACCGCCTTAGCCGTATGACGTGGTCATGGCTAATTCTTCCACGCCTAATCATATACACAACTGCTTAATACCCAAGAGACGACGCTGCTGTACATAGCGCAGTTGGTAAATGAACCACACGCGTATAAAAACGGTCTGTATAAGTTCGATTAGGTACCACATGAGGCAAGTTGCAATATCGAACGCTTCCGTTGTCCCTTAAGATAGGGCGCTTAAACTTCAACAACAAAAAAATAATAATAAAATACTTCCATTCATTTTCTTTTAAATTTCTATTTATTGACATAGATTTTTTTTAAATAAAAATTTTCGAAAAAAGTAACAATTACACTGGCTTATATTTTTAGGGATGAGTAAGCTTGAGGTGTGGCGGATAGATCAGAAAAGAAGAAAATGGTGCCTATTGAACTAAAATATTTTCGACTCTGTTGCTTCCTTTTCATCTCCAATTTTTTCTTCAGTCGATATGTACACTTTCGCGGGCTTCCTTTTCTCAGAACTCGGTTATGTTAAGAATTTTGTTGTTTAACGACGTTGGTTTAGAGGACGTCTTTTACCATACCAACATTCAGGTATTCACCTGAATGTTGAAAACCGTGAAGAGCCACTACAATGAGTAATACAGGGTCTTAACGGCACAAGGGTGCATGGTTAAGATAGGGCACTACCACTTTCTAGGTGTTCTCGCCACCAGTGTGACGTCAAGTGCTTCGTGCTCAGTCGTAGTTATTTTTTATTTACTGGTATAGGTTGGCTATGACGTACTATGAAAGAGCTTAATACTAATACATAAAGTATTTCGAAAGATGTTACAAAAGTAATTATTAATTACTTTTGTACGCATATTTGCCCGAAACGCATGATCTGCAAAACGATGGTAACGTTCGTTTGGGTCACATATGGTTTTTTTTAACGTTTTACATTGTGAAACTGCTGCTCTTTTTATCCTGTTACAAAAATGGATTTTGAGCTTTTACGTGCCTTTATGGCGTCCAAGCGTTGACTGACGCAAATATATCCATCTATTTGTTAACGCGTAGTATAGGCTGCGTCAGTTGCAATCACCACGCAGAAGCTCCGCAGAAATCTATGCCACCGCCAAGGTGTTTGTTTGTTGTAGGTGTCCACGGCGTTGTCAAGCTATCGAACGATAGCTTTTACCGCGGGCTCCTCGGCTATCACGTTTTGTTTTGATAGCAAAATAAACCAATTCAATCTTCTCTACCTGCGTCGAATTTCGTGGATATGACTTCTTAAGTAAACTACGCAACAACAAACTGCTTATTGTCAATGATAAATTGCACCTTGGTCACTCACAGTGTCCCTTACCCCTACTCCAACGGTAAGCTGCAAAAGCCTAATCTAGAGGCCGGGACGCTCATGAGAGGAAGCGGCGATGAGCAGCTCGCGCAGCCTGAGGCTGTTTAGGCCTACCTACTAAAAATGACGCACCTAATAATTGGTTTTCATGCAACGTAATGTAGACGAAAGCTATACTGTTTGCCTTTGGAAACAATCTAGCAGATACTTAAAGCTGTGAAAATCAAAGGCGCATTTATCGGGGGTGTTTTTTCGACGTTCGTAACTAACGTTTGTAGCTGTTTGTAGACACCTAATTTTAGTCCCTGAAAATTAAAGTTCTGTCGCAATAATCTTGTCTTTATACTAGTGGAACGTTTGAAATAAAATTGTGTAGACAGCACTCTGTTTCTTGCCTACATTTTTTTTCGGTAGCGGACAGGACCCATAATCGAGCAAGCACTGTAAAAAGCGCGTCCTTTCACAGTGAATTACGATGGCTTCATGGCGAATGCAAAAACATGCATTTAGATTTCGAAAAATGTGTCCTCATTGCAAAAAAACTCGGACAATGAAGGCGTTCATATTAAATGGCAATAGCATCTGAATAAGAAGTTGCCCTTCGTCCGAAATACAGCCAGCCTTGGTCAACAAAGCACAGAACCGCAATTCTCTTGCTTCGCGTCATTTGCCCTGAAGAATTAGACTGAGCTCGTCTTCTGACGCGCAAGCAAAGTAGGTTGCTGCATCTCGTTTGAGAAAAGAAAAGAACGTCATTCAGCGGCGCTTCAAAGAAGAAACTCTATTTACACAGCGCGTCACTGAGAGTAGCAAGAAAAAAAAAGTTCTGGAGGATATCTGGGGCACAAAAAGTAAAATAAAAATTTTTGCGAGGCGCGTGATTCGCATTCATAAGTCATTGCCGGGGAGCGGAAACTTTTCTATTTGCGACGCCCACAAATGAAATTCCACCAAGGCTGACATTTCCATTTGTGCTAAATCTGCAGAGTGGCCCGCCGTTCCCAGATACCGTGGAAATGAATCGTGGCGAAAAGGACATTGCTGGCCAGATGCCAGAAAGCGAGCATCGCACTTCTTTACCTTCTTCGAGTAAACAGCAATGTCAGAGGCATCGATAAACATATGCGCATCTCTAATGCAAGCGTAGAGGCGAGTGCATGCTCGAGAGTGCGTAGTCGCCCGGCAGACTACGAAGAACGAGAAAGTCCAGAAAGCCTCCTTTGCCAGGTATGAATCAGTGGAACAATTCAGGAAGCCTCAAACTGCTAATGTGTTACGTTAGTGTAAAATGAACTGAGCCTCAACCGCCATGTCTGTTATAAGTGTCAAATTAAGTAAGCCTCATCAGCCATGTGTTACGGTACGCGAAAGATCCGGAAACCTTATTTACCATGTGTGACCACATAGAAAAGTTTAGGAAGCCTCAGCAGCCAACTCTTACATTACTGTCAAGTTCCGGAAGCCTACCATATCTAACACTATATACAGAAAAGTTTAGGAAAACTCACTGCCATGTCTGACGTCACTAACAAGTTTCGAAAGCCTCAGTTGCCGTATGTGATATTACAGAATTGTTCAGGAAGCCCCAACTGCTATGTTTGACATTACTAAGTTCCAGAAGCCTCATCTGCCGTGTCCAATACTGCGGGAAGGTTCATCAAGCGTACCCATCGTATACCGTACAATTCAGATGTGTACGGCTTGTCGCCAAAACGTTGGGCCAAAGAACACAACAAACTTTCGTACACCTGAGAGCTATGTATTTTCGGGTGACTGAGGCTGATGCGTGGGTTCGGTTACAGCGGTGATCAAATGGCGAGCAAAGTGCTAAAATCTTTTTATTGAACGCAGCATATTAGTCAGGCGTTACATAGCCCCAACTGGTCTAAATTAATTTGAAGGCCTTCTATACATAGCATTTTGAGAAATTCTCAGTAAAATACAACAACCTGTATCGTACGTTACAGTACACCTCTTAACTATGTGAGCAAAGTGCATTTGATGGCGTTCAAAGGCTCCAAAGGTTCAAAGAAAACTGCTAATAACGTATTCTATCAATAATGTCATCACGAAAAAACTCACTGCGGGGTAGATATTTGCCTACAAATCCCTGCTGCAATTTCAGTCTCTCAGTTGAATTAACGACTCACTTCACGACAATGGGAAAGCTACTCGGATGTTCCAATGCATCTACCAGCCTTCGAGATTCGAAATGTCTTATCGCATAATATACTGTTCTCATATCGTTATAATGCGACTTCTAAACATTTTCATAGTCGCACGTTCGTGTATGTGCAAGCAAGCACGCCCACGTACACCGGCACCACCACCACATGCTCAGTTGTGTCGCCCCTTCTTGTTCTTCAGATAACTGCTCAAAATTAAAGCAGCTAGGTGCGAAGTCTACTAGCCAACAACCCCTTTTCCCAACCGGCCAGTGGACTACATCAACTTACGCCTAAATTTCTACGACAAACCTGTCCCGTCAGCTCTACTAATAAACGTCTGAATTAGATGGACCTCGAACAATGAGCCCACAGATTGCTTGAACAAATGTGCCGCCTTACGTAAACACACCACAGTATTCTCATACTCATCGCTCTTGAGGGTGCCTTAAGTACGGAACATCAATAGAGAATAAATAACCGAGAAAAAGTAGCTCCTAGATGGACCAGTTATCGTATGTCTTAGGCAGAGTTCAGAATATCGTATACACGAAGACATAGGCAGACAAAGTGGTGACACTTATCAAGAAATGAAGAGTGGCATAAAAGAACACGCGGGCGGGAGGTGTCTAGAAAACTTTCAAGTTGCCGCTTTTGAAAGAAAGTACTACAAAGTTGTGCAATATTTGCTAAATAGGCCTTGGAAAAGACCTTATTTGCCTTGCGCAAACCAGCATAAACTCACGACTGTTAAACAAAACAGTTGTGTTTCTTAGTGGTTTGCGCAACCACGCAGTTTTAACACGAAAGTGTTTTATGCCGGGGTCCACCACGGCTCCTCTGACGTATTTCCGTCACGGATATGACGTTGTAAAATATAAACTAACATAATGAGATCAAAGAAAAATTAGAAGAAGAAGTTCCGTCGCCGGGCGTCGAACCTACGACCTCTCGCTCCGCAGCGCGCGGCGCGAAACCACTCGCTACGGGAGCGTACGTTCCTCAGCTTGCTAACGGCAAGCTATTTATACACACCATATACCGTTGGCGGTCCTTAGAGCTCCTCGACTTCAGCGCGTTTTCGTCATCACTAGCGAGATGGCGCGAAGGTGTCACGGAGCGCGCGCTCTAAAGGTCGTCGCGCCTCTCGCTGGGATGAGCGTGCGCCTCCACGGGGCGTCGTCGCTGGTGCGCGCGCGCTTATCTCCTGATCGGGGCATTCGGGTGCTTCGGACGCCTTGTGCTTCCACCGCAAGTTTGCTTTGAAGTTACAGTAGTTAAAGAGTGCACGAAGGTCGCTTCGTTCGCTGCAGCGGCCGCGTTTACGAATGGAGCGCGCCGCTTACGCACGAAGTAATAATTCTGGCAGTTCTTCGCGCTCGTCCTGTGTATGCTTGTGCGTTCGTTTCTTGCGTCTTTGTGTTAGAGCAGCGTGCTTTAAATGTCGAGCTGTGACAGTTAGTCCGTGCTCGTCTTGTGTATGCTCATTTCGTGCGTCCTTTCTGCTTGAGTTGCGCGCTGCATGCTTCGACCTGCTTGCCGTTCTTCACGTCACATTACAATTTGTTGCTGCAGCATTCATTCTTTCTCCCTTGTGGCGAAACAATGCACAATAAGCGCTCAACTACTTAAGTGAATACACGTTTCACTTTCGTGTTATACCGATTCCTTTGACAGAGGGATCAGCCATGTTTTTTTCTACACGACGGCCCTATTCAGTAAGCACACTCTGCCTCGTGGCGTCATCTTCGTTTTTTTCTACAAACGCTTAAGCACGAATTAAGTTTCATATATCGGCATAGAACATTGGCGCACGGGCGAAGCGCAATTATCCACCAGAGCGTTAACATGCGTGTACACAGAAGGAGTTTCTTTATCGCTCATCGCTGCTCGCTCCTTCGAAGCAATAACATAATCACGATACACATAGTTTCAATACAGCTTCCATGCAACCTCGAAATAAAAAAAGACGTGCTAAACTCTCGTGCTGAAACAATCGAAAATTATCGCGCTCAGATTAGTTGGTGGTTGCGCTTTCGTCAGTTCATGCTTGGTTACTCCCGTTATCACCTTTGCGAATTCAAGCGGTGTCTTGTGAAAGCCCTTGTATATTATTGCTTATTCAACACATAGCAGCACCTAATACCACAACCCGCGCTTCCCCATATCGATGCGGAAATTTGCGGAGCGCTCTTTTACGGCGTCACTCATTATCATATCGTGGTTTTGGAGCGTAAAACAACAACAATTATCACTATATGATTTCTGCGCTATGTATTCTGCTTAGCGATGACCAATCAACATGCCCGAATCCTATCACTTTTGTGTCGCCATAGACATGTCATAAATTCGGGGCCATGCCGTCCACTTGACGCCATCATCATCACTGCGTCGTTGTCGTACAGTCAGCGTCATGGCGACGCTTTATAGTTTAACCATAGTCATTTTAGCTTAGTCATCCCATTGTCATCACGCCATGCTCATTCCTTGGGCGTGTCCCTAAGCTAACCTAAGCATGCCACAACTGCGGTAAGCATGACAGAAAGCAGATGCCTTTTGGCTCCACTGCTTCTGGAAAACAGACGTTTCTTCACCTTATTTTGCTCTTTGTTGCTTAAGTATTGGAAACTAGCAATAGTTGCCCTCACAACTAGCGCTCACAAGCTACGGAGCTTGCTCCTGGCTGATTATTAAGGATCTTGCTTTTGACTGATTTTTAACGATCTTTATTACCACCGGAGCCAATACAAAACGTTTATTTATGTACAGTTGCCCTGTCAGTACCGGCGTTCAGCGGCAAAAGAAATACTTCCAGGCTAGCGCGGACATATTTCGATGTTGAGCGTAATAATACCAGAAAAAAATACTCTCCAATGTACTTACATAGATGGTTCTGTTACACCTATATTGCCTTCTTTTGGCTTGAGGACTCAGTATGGTAGAAGTGGTGAATATCATTATTTCTGCGGCACTGAGTAAACGCACATAGGCTCGAGCCACTGTGCTAGCTGAAAAACGAACTTCTTTGAGTGCAATATTCAACCGACGGACTCGCCGACGTGCCCTGCAGGCTCCTCAATTCTCCTGATAGCTTTCAACACGTTCTATATGACTCCTTCTCCTTGTAAGAGAGACAGTCTTTGAATGCAGCACTACACTTGCAAGTATGCTCGAGCTCGGATTTGAAAGTACTCAAGGCTAGTGCAAAGCGACGCTATCTCGTTACGGTATGTCGATGCTTAAGCTAACATTACTAGCACAAACATATCTCGAGTGCTATGATGAATAATATAACCCCTTTGACCAGTAAGAAGAAAAACATTCGAAAATAGCACAAAAGCTTCGAGCCTAATCGTTTCATCTGTAATACTATCTCACCGAGATTTTCGCAGCCTTCTCGAAAACATGCATTATTGCCATGTACGTACTCATGCTGCTTGCGACTTCGTTCCAACGTTTCCATTTCCTCTCAGTTATAATGCAAAAAGGTGCTTTGGGGTGTTGATAAATTCTTGGATGTGATGGTATCTCTGCCCCTCCTACTGTACTTTCGTCTTCCTCTGGAAGTTCTGTTCAGCATATATTTTTTGCCAGTGACGTGTCAGTCTAAAAGATTCTTATGTACATTTCTCAATGACGCTAGCGTATGTAAGATTGCATCTTCGTGTGTATTAGAGTAGCTTCAGATTAAGCAATGCAAGTTTAACAGAAATTTTGTTTATCTTAATCTCAGGCCCGCTGGCTGTGTTTCTCTGGCGGACTGCAGTGTTGCTCTCCTCTCAGCCATGTGTTGCTTTCTCAGCTATCTTTTTTTTATTGGAAATACCTTCTCTTTACAAACAGAATAAGATAAATTGCAAGCCACGTGAGTTACATTAGCACAATCCCCCAACATCACTGCATTAGAGAGGTTGCACTGTTCCCTAACTTGCACTTGCCATCTACTCATGGCGCAGGTGGATCTTCGAGAGCTTCCTTTTTTATGTAGCTACTGGCTGCAATGCGAAAAATCCAGGCTACTGCGACACTCCTCTGAATTAGTTGAGGAGCTCGCAGCAAGGGGAGACTGGAAAATGGCGGGTGGCGTCCTGATGGCTTTGCTGTCTTATAACACAGCATTAGAAAACAAGAATAAAAAAGATAGAAATGGTGTCAAGTCTAGTTGCGGAAAGGGCTGTTATCTTGACAGGATACGGGCTCCATATCAAGGGTAAGCACGTCTTCCTTTTTTTAGGGTGATAATAAGAAGGTTGCACTTTTTTCATTCATTTTCTTTCTTTTCAGTATTTTGCTACATAGCCAATAGACGAAGTAAAACAAAGCAGATAGATAAGATGGTTAGGGTTACTCAACCACCATGAGAGGGCTGTCTATTGTCAGGAACAGTTAGGCGAACGCTTCTTACGGTGACGCGGGCGCCCAGTAAACTAAGCAGGCGTTGTGTCGTCATGAGAGAGCGAACAAGCACTAAACATCAAACAGTGAATCTCTGTAACTGCTTCGGGTTGACAGGCGTTACCTAAACCGACGTTTATTAATAAACAGAAGGAAGCAAGCCTCGAGGAACACATGATATGCTCACAATATTTGACGGGCCTAATCAGGCCGAAGCCAAAAACATGGCGACATTACCAACTGGGGCTGGAAGATCACAGTGGTATATGCTATTGATTGAGCTGTTTTTTAGAGAGCATGTAAAAAGACGAGCTATAGAAGTGAGTGTGCTTTTTTAGATGTGAAGCATCTTATGGCGAAGCTTAATCCGGTGGTGGTGTGCGGCGTGACCACCCTTACTGCGCATGCGCGAACTCTTTCAAAAAATAAAAATAAAAAAACCTCCTCTGCCCCTCTCTCCTCTAGGCATCCCTCCCCGCGGCAACCGCATCCTCACTGCGCATGCGCCTCCCCTCCTCTCTCCCCTCCTACACTCCCCCCTCTCTCCTCTAGGCATCCCTCCCCGCGGCAACCACACCCTCACTGCGCATGCGCCTCCCCTCCTCTCTCCCCTCCTACGCTCCCCCCTCTCTCCTCTAGGCATCCCTGCCCGTGGCGTCCACACTCCCACTGCGCATGCGCGTCCCCCCTCTCTCCTCTCCTACGCTTCCCCCCTCTCTCGCCTCGCGACGCCAACGCAGGCAGCGTCTGCTAGCGAGTTTCTTGGTTGAAAAAACCGACTGCTCGCGCTGCACAACCGTTCACTGGCCATCCCGTATATATGGTACTGGATCTTGACCTGCAATGTGGTGCCGGTGGGAGATTTCTCCTGTGCGTTGTTGAACAATAAAAATTCGCAGTGTGCACGTTAACTAAAAGCGGAGTGCGGGTCTCTGTGTCCAGTCGGAGTCTTCTGTCTCTCATTGCCCATTAGCAGCGACTGGCATGTTCCAGTAGGAAACACCGCTCCATCACTGCGTGCTTGGCGCCTCCCCAGTTTTCGCTCCTACGCAACGCTGCGATGAGCACCAGCGTCAACGCGGCCGCCAGTGTAAGCGTTAGCGCCCGCTGCTTCGCATCTACACATGGTTCCCTTTAGCGAGAGATGGTGTAATTTTTTTTTTGACAGCCTCTTTGATGACATATTTGCTGCCTACAGCCACAATTAATTCTACGCGGAACGGTGCAGGGCTCTGAGATAAAGCAGTGGCAGACAAAGTCTACATATTTCACAATGACATGCGACACGTCTCTTTTTTGAAATTAGCCTTTTTTATCGAAGGCACAATGGCGCACTGCGCCGAATTTGAATCGCAACAGACAAGGAGATTTGCCTTGCTAGAAGCTAACAATGGGAGGGGAGGCGGAGGGAGAGGAAGGTTGCTCACAAAGTCGCACAGTTGCTCGTGGTTTGGCGTGTCTGCTTGGTCGGTCCCATCAATAATGTGCAGTACACCATTTCGCTAGCTCCACGATCGCCGCTTTGTAATGGGCGCTATCGGTCATTATGCTAAAGTAAGCCGATGCGGGAAACAGTATACATATTTAACAAAAAAACGGTATCGTATAAAACAGACATACGTAGGAGATGCGCTCTCAATTTTTTTAATAAACCACTCCTGCACATGCTCGAAGTGTGTGTACCTATAAATAGCTTGCATAACCACAACTTCCTTTTAAATAGGTGGTATGCAGACCAGGAAAAGTATTCTCGGCTTAATGTGAAGGGGCTCAGGCACTAAGCAGCCTCGCGACAAGCTCAAATAACTTCATGAATCCGAAAAAAAGTCCTGTCCAATATCATCCCACTTCTTTCCAGCCGTGACACGCAAACACGATGTGGCAGCACAAGCGAGGCTCGTTCTGTCAACAAGAGGGCCAACATGTGCTCCTTCATCAGAGAGCTTGTAGTGAAGATTTACCGGCGCTTGTATGGGCGTTGCCTTCATTACTAACTCACTCGAGGATCCCGCGGTGACCTGTTTCTTTGGTAACGTCATCCACTTCTCTTTCGACAGAAGCAATTAGGCAAGGAGCGCCAGCACGGCCCTCGCGCCAACGTCGAGTGCCCACGCATGTAGAGTAAAGCAAAGATGACATCGTGGAGGGCTCCACCATTTGCTCGGCAGTGAGGTCGTTCCGGTCTGACCCTCTATTTCCCTCATCCTCTAAACTCGTATGCCGACTTCTTTTCTTCTTCTTCTTCTTCTTCTTCTTCTTCTTCTTCTTCTTGTTCTCATCTTGTGCCCTGGGGTACACTTTGTGCCCTTTAAATCTGTTGCTCCCGACTCGTTCTGAAAACTTCCTCCGACTTTGCCTTTATCAATTTTATAAGAGCTCACATTTTTTTTGCCTAAGTTGTACGTTGCTTCTCCTACTGCCTGATAAAGCGGGTCGCTACATTATTGCCTCATGTGCTTCAACGTGCACCGTTCACTTTCTGCATGCTTCTCATCCTCTAGAGATGCGAGGACTCACTCCCAAGTTCTCGCGCCTTAGCGGGCTTCTGTCGTCCGCAGTCTTCTTACCCCGATTCCATCTCGCATCGCGTGAGAGTTGTCCTTATACTATCATCACGTTGCCTACTTGAAATAATCATTTGTTGTTTCTGGAGCACTGATTCGCGATTTTGGCGAAAATGAAGCTGTGCCTCTAATCAAGCATTTCAGATATATTCTCATTATTAGCATCTAAAAAAAGAGCCACGTCTGGTGCTATCTAAGAATAATTACATAATGGGCACCTTTGAAAGTCATTGGGAGTGTGGTCTAGCTATCCAGGTAACTGCATTAAGAGAGATAGCATTCACAAATGTGTGGTGAGATGCACGATTAAATTAAGCAACAAACAAGGGCTTACACAATATATAAGGATGCGAAATGTGTCTAAATTCCTAAAAAAAATTATTTGCAGACTGTTACATGGTCTGACTATCACATGAGGTTATTTGCAGTTATGCCTAAGGTGAAACACATATATGATTTGTACAATGCACGTAACTTGAATTAAGCTGCGTGTGTGGAGCTACAGTCCATTGATCTAAAACCTTAAGGGTTATTACACTTGTGCATAAGAACTGCAAATTACGTTTAAAAGTTTTGGTTAAACGCTTCAACAGATATCAGGCAAATTCTCAATTCCACTGTCGATACTTTCAGTTTCATTGTAATTACGTCACCATATTATATTATTTATTACATTTTATAACAATTCACGACATATAATGATTGATGAAATTTTTTTTCGACGCAAGCCATCTGCAATGAAACATCCACTAATAATTTATTAAGTATTATTCGAGGTCAAATGTTATGTCTAACAGTATAAGGTGAAGTCTTGCAGATTTATAAGAGTAGACAACCAAGTCGTGTAGTGTTATCCCACTTGAATGACATGCCCCGCATTAAAGAAAGCACATTTTTCACGAACTATGAAAAACACCAGCACCTCTCTATCCACCATTAATAATATCAGGTCATGTGTTAGTTTCCTTACCAGAGTACTGACATGCATTTTAAATATTTTCGGATTGTCACTCAAAATAAGATCACCGGTGTCGAGAACCCTAAAAATGGTATTATGCTGCTTAGGAATGCATGGAATATATTTTTAATACCGCTTGCAATGTTGTAGCGCCAGATCCGTCATCTGGTCGCGGTGCACGTAAGCAATGGTGAGTAAATTATCGTCCAGAGACCCCGACAGTGATTTACGTGATTTAGGCTGCATGCAGGACGCAGAGTTCGCAATCTCAGAGGAACTGTGTTGACTTGTCGGTATGATGTCCGTTGTGGTGGGGCTGATGCTCAGTGACGAAAACTTTACAATCAAAGTAAAATATTTTGAACGTGTTATCTGACTCCTGCGTGTTGAGAGCGTTAACACTGCACACCAAGGAAACAAAAAATGCCCCTTCTACGATGTGTCAAAATCGTGTCAGTACTCCTTTAAAAGAAGCCTTTAGGTTTCTAGATACGACTCCTTGTGAACAAACCATAAAAGAAAGTTTTCTTCGTTGTATTGATTTCATTTTTATCCTTTTTACAGAGCACTAAACGTGTGGCTAGGGCTGCATCAAGACGTTTGTTCCTTTGGTACCATTAAGCCCCACCTACCGGACTAAGAAAAGTAAGCTGCACTTACTTGTGCCCGTTCTTTACCTTGTGGCAGTGGAAAGGGTAGAAGAAAAGCTTTGTTAAAAGTAGACCTTCGATTGCAGCTGACGTTTTCACTTATTTTTAAGCTCGAAGCATCCTACAGCTGCTGTTTTCGGCAGAGTGCAACTGTGGCAGAATGGACAACTTTCTTTTCTCTGACGGTTGTACGGACCCTACAGCTAGACATTGATGCCCTGAGGTTAAGAAGACTTAGTTCATGGGGCTCTTATTGGGGTAGCTGACAATGGTCTGTCGCAACACACAGTCCGGTGTTTCGCGACACCCAAAGTTGGGCAAACAGGAACGACCTGAAGCCAGTGAAGCCCTTCGTGCAGCCATAAACCTACATAGCAAAAAAAGCCGCTCACTACAGAAGAAGTGCACAAAATTAGCTATCGAGATCAGGAGGGTTTATAGGCTTTTCCGTGCGCTCGCTTGGGCCATCAATAGTGTTTGTTCTCTTCTGGCGACCACGCTATCCGGGTTGCTGCAATCTTCCCCTCCTTAGTATGAGTGTTCCAGGGGCCGTGACTGTTCTTTGCTATTCATCAGATGCGTTCAGCATACTATGTGCGGTGACAGGATTGCACGAAATTTGCTCCTACAGATATTTCTAGCGCGAATGATTTTTTGTGAATAGGGTCCAGTTCTTGTTACACTAACATGTTTAGTACACGTTGTTGTCGAGCTCAAAATTTATGTACCTGTTCTGATATATTTTCCGTTAGTCGTGTTGTCGTAAATTATTCATAGCTGCCATCTTTTAAGGTGACCCTTCTATCCCAAGTAAGTATTATTTGCACTGGGAGTTGGAAAAGCTCCTGTTGTGTTTGTGTCGCACTGTTTTGTAACTCACTTGTGTTTCATTCACTGATCTTTATTCGCTGCGAGGTGCTATATATAATGGTAACAAGTAGATTGATTGTAAATATTTAATTATAAGTTTTACATAAGTCAATACCCAACCAGAGGTCCGAAGATTCAAATAATCTTGTTTACTTTTACGTCTTTAGGCTAGCCCCCCACTGCTGTCTTGTCACATATGTAATCGTCTAAGGCATGAATTTTGAGAATGACATTTGAAAAATTATTTTCTCAGCTTTTATCGTCAAATAGATGAAGAACATGTGCAAACACTTTGAGATATATTGTCACTGTATTATTGACCATACAGGTTTGTGCCACATGTGGCACACCATGTAGATGGGCGTGCGATATTGCTGCCATGGTTGAAGAACAAAATCTAACTCAATATGCTCTTAGCCTTACGTGTGGAGTGAAGCAAAACAACTGTTGCCTTTGTTCAGAGATAATTGACAATTTCCCTTAGTGCATCTGACAGCTGATATTTATGTGCGAGACGGCCGCTTACACGTTTGCCTGTTCGCATTGGTCTGCTTGCTATACTGTCCTATCCGAATTACCAACCACCGACTTACGTTTCGGAGCGTCAGTTTCCGTTGAAGTTCAAAAAGCTAAATGTCTCTTTGAATCGGTCGGACATCGCGCCATTTTTCCATGTTTCCACGCTAATAATGTAACAAAAAAATGGCCAGGTACTGTTGTTGGCACCTTATACTTTCGTGAAGCATCTCGAAAGATACCACCGCAACCTGAATCCTGCACAGCAGAGCTGTGCTGCATGATCTCAGACGCTGTGCTTTCTTCGCATTTGTATGAAGAAGTACAACATAGATGGTACCATCTTACGCATTTTCTCACTAAAATTCATGCTGTGCAAAATGTGGCACATACTGATTTCCGGCCGTATACCGTAGTGGGAAAAGGTATTGAGGAAAATAATAACGAGCATGAATTTCGGCGGTCATGAGATATGCCAAAATAGTTTTCTTATGCTTCTGCAGAGAAAAAAAGTTGTAATCGCTGTTCGCATGCCGAACTTTCACTAGCACGGTGGAAACTCACATCTTCTTTTACATACTCTACAGGGATGACAACACTCCTCTTATGTTAGGTTCACACAACTATGCGAATTACTCTGGGAGTGTCACATTCTCAACTGGTACACTTGTTGCCGCAATAAGAAATGTCAATCGGAATGTACCAAATGTGAGACGCCATGCAATAGAGGGCTAAGACGCCTACTTTTATTCTTCACCATATAATAACACAATTATGCGTCACATACGATAAAGCAGCTGTGGCACCGCAGTACTGCTCTGCGAAGCGACTCATATAGCCGTTTAAACTGGTGTTGGTAGGTTATTATTAATATCTGATATCGCAATAAAATGATATTTCATTGCTAGATTCAGAAATTAGATGGCCTAGCTAAGACTCAAGTTCTGCCTAAATTATTTTCGGTTAGTAATGCTTGCCTGTGCGAGTGGTAGTGAGTAGCAGCTTTCTCAAGTAACAAAAATTTGGAATGACCTCCATTATTGCCAGGGAACGCTACTAAAACCTTGTTGGCAAAGCCACGTGGGTGTAGCCTTCTAGTAATTGTCTTGCTATAAAGGCAACCTGTTAGGATTTGTGTGCAGCTTTTTATGCTGTTGCGTCGTGCGTGAACAGTAGCCGAGAAGGTGGGTACATCACTCCGATAATAATAATTTAAAACGCCGCCAATCCCACCAAAACGCGAAATATTGATGCCGATGTTATTTCGACAGACAACCTCATGAAGAAATATTCGAGGTGTTACCTAGTATGTTAGACGGTAAAGATTCGCCTACAAATTAAATTAACAAACGCGGTGTCGCGCACGTACAGAAGAACTCACACAAACCCCACACGATTATGAGGAATACTCGCTGTCACAGCGCCATCCGAATGACAGCGGAGACATGGGTAAGCAACAGTACCGCGTCTCCCTCGCTTCGAAGCGTCCCTGGATCTTTGAGCTAAGTCAATATCACGCAGTGGGCGACGGATGAGCAGCACATACGTACTGCCTCAGGAATCTCGGCTTACTCAACGTTCCCACACGTAGTACATTACGGTAAATCTTAGGCACGTGGAGAGCAAACGTAGTCGCAACGGCGTACTTGTCTAGAGTATACATCGTGTATATAGCGGGATTATAACATTGGCTAAAAGACAGAGAGAGAGCTGAGTGCTGTCTTGTCTCCTTCGGCTTCAGCGCTTCTCTGCTCTTAGTCTGATATTTTGCGTAGCGATTTGACGCTTGCCCTTCAAAAGCCTACATAATTATTCCGATGCCATTTTTCGTTACTTCTTTGTTTTCATTTAACTTTTTGTGGACGTGCAACTGAACAGCAAGCGCGATATTTGTGACGGTCTAAATGATGGGCTGCACTGCCTAGCCCACTTCCCTATCGCATTAAAGGCGAACCCTCACCCTCATCTTTTCTCTGCCCTCCTTCTCCCCATCCCCCGTTTCTGCTGTGGAGCTCATTTTTACCTGGCCTTTCACCAACGAGGCGTTCTCGCTTAACGCTCTACCTCAACTGTACGCGGAACGGCTGCGTACACCAAACTACCATCCGTCTTGGCTGACAAGCTTTCCATCGCACCCACAGCTTACCTTGCGTGGGAAAAGATACGGTCTTACCACACTTTGGGTTCATATGAAACACTGAATTAAGCGGGGATGGTGCATTTTCAGTCAGGGTGTTCCTATATTTCATACCGCAACGAAAGTCTAGTCAGCCAGTTCATACCCATAAACGCTTTCTATCTCCTGTAGAGCGTGCTCTGCCTCATAGAGGCTATTATTGGGGGCGGAGCAAACACCCTGCTATAACTGATCCGGCGCGTACCGACAAGCATCTCAAGACCGAGAAATAGCACCGAAAAGGACGAGGCGGTACGCACAAAAATGTCGCATATCAGCGGAAAGTGAGTATTGTTGAGGCTGTCAAAATGCATCAACGGGTTATCATTTTATGCAAGTAAACTATGGATCGCGCATTAAGGAGACCGATATAACTACAGCATTTTAGGCTGGGATATCCCCCCCGACTGTCGGATTCGGAGTGAGCACCAAATATCCTGCATAGTAATTTTTTACTGTGTTTTAGTACGTTCGCATTCTATTCACTACCTGCGTCCACGTTCGGGAACATGACCTCTTGAGTAAGCTACGCAACAACAAACTGCTCAGTGTCATTGAAAACTCGCGCCTTCGTCGCCCATGGTGTCGTTTACCATACTTCAAGAGTGAGCAGTAGAAGTCAATTTTAGCGGTTGGTGTGCGAAAAGTAAACGGTGCCGCGGAGCTCTCGTAGAATGCACAGCACTCGGCTGTTTAAGCGTAAGTAGTCGAACATTTGCAATTTTTGTTATATACAGACTAGTGTGAACAAAAGTGATGCTTTTGGTCTTTGGGAACCATTTGAAAATATTTAAGGCATTGGAAGACAGAATTTGCCTTTATCGGTGCTGTTTCTGCTACTTTTGCAACTATATCCCCGTATGTTGAAAACCATTATTTAACCTTTGAAAAATTCTTTTCTGCAACAATCTATTTTCTTTGCACTTGTGGAATAATTTCAAATAATTGTTGGAAACTGCAACTGTTTTTTTTTCTTGCCAATATTTTTTTCGGCAGAGAATATGGTATAGTCAAAACCTATGAGAAAGTTTTCATCCCAGTCTTTCGCAGACAATGGGTGCGTAATTTTGCTGTTTAAGGTGTTAGGTCACATTATTCAATAAATCAAACAATCTCAGTTACTTCAGAGTTATTTCATAGGTTTTTACCATTAACACATTATTAGAAGCTTACCACCCTCAAGAAGGTCTTCAATAGTTAGCTCACAATATAATCTTGAGTGCAAGTTTGTAAGCAAATCCGCGGTAGATTTTTAGCCATATGCTCTGAAGATAACGTTGATTATGTGTTGACGATGTTCGTTAAAGTAGCAAAAATAACAAAAATTTAGATAATAAAGCATAGTCAGTGACTGCAAAGACTTTCGCAATATATTCTTGATTACGGCTGAAACAAACCCAGAAAATACTTTTTTCTATTCAATTTACCCTGGAATTGCCTGTTAACACATGAAAAATAGATTTGCCTTTTTTTATATGAACGCAGCGAAACCTTTGCATTCACATTGCTTATAAGGCGACGTTAGAAGTTGCAAGTGTGACACTCATTGTATTACCTTATCCTTCAATTAATCGGCTCCAAGCTAACTCCTTCAAGTTCCTAAGTGTTCGCTTTGATGATTTAATAATTACCTCAGCGTTAATATATAAACGCACCTACTACCGGAAGGATCTTCATGGTAATCAATGAATGTGCAATGTTGAAAACAGCCTCTAATTGTTTTCGCGGCAGTAGTGTACTCACAATCTGCGTTACGGTAAGCATTCACGCAGCACTGGAACCATGTGCTTTCCCCCAGCGTTCGCTAATCGCTCTGGTGGTAATGAAGATATTACACGCCTTGGAATGCATTCATATGATCACAACATAACATGTATTATTAAAACAAAGAGTAAAGTTTGAATGTGTAGCAGGCTGAGAACGATTCGCACAGGAACAGCAGGAGCCACAAGTCTTTTGGTCATAACTGCGCAACATCGAGAAGGTGTAACTGTATAGTAAGTACATTAATGAGGGCTGCAAAGAAATTTCGGTTGCGGGTTCACTTGAGCATAAAAATGCTGAATGATTATGTTTTGTAAAAAGGCATTCATTATGACATAATGTGTCTAACTGGAAATTTGTGGTAGCGTTTGAACAATACGCTTTTCAGAGCGGAGCTCTTTAAGCTTTTCGTTGCACCTGGTAGTGCGAACAGGAGTTATTAACATGAACCGGTACGCACTCGCTTCTTCGTCTTCAACTGCTCCTTCTCTTCTATAACACATGCACCAAATTGTCCGGCGTGGAATACGAAAACGGTGATGGGCGAGTTTGCAACGCGACTAAAAATCACGTAACATCACGCAGTAACTAGTCCCGTCACTAAAAGTCGCGTAACATCATGTAACATCCAGTCATGTGATTAAAATCGCATAATTCACGTAACAACCAGTCACGTCGCTAGAATCACGTAACAACACATAACTACTCGCATGGCTAAACATCTCCTAACATCACGTAACATCCGCTCACGTCACTAAAATCACCCAAAGTCGTGTCTTGTCGTGTCTCGTCACGAGACATGTTTCCCTCATAAAACACGTAACACCTAATAGCGTGACATGTTCCCAGCAATATTCTCGTAACGTCTATAGTCACGCGGCTAAATTCACATCATGTAACAAGTAGTCACTTGACATGTCTAGCCAAATCTAGCCATGCTTAGTACTACTAGCAAAAACTTAGCATCTCTAGCAAGCTTGGCATTACCAGCAAAACTTTGGTAGGTGGAACACTAGCTCCGCTCGTGGTTCCAACCTTGTGTCATAAGTTCAAGCTGCACACTTTCTTTTAACGCGATAGCGTTAAAGAGCTCGTTTCGCAGAAATTCCGGCGTCAGCGTCGGCGGCGGCGTCGTCGGTTGTGAGCGAAAAATCATCATCTTGTCCGTGACCGAAACATCGGGAAAGATGCAAATAAAAGAAATAATAAAAATTTCCTGGTCCGAGTGAAGATCGAACCCAGGCCGTGTGCGTGGCAAGCAGGTGTTCTACCAAACAGCCACGCTTCTGCTTGGAATTACATTGAAAATAACTTCCTCTGCTTGGAAATGTAGTGAAAATAACTTTCGTGCTTTAAAAACACACGCGTCCTGTATACAGGCGTCACAATACAACATGCAATATCGCTGTAATATTGCGTGGTACAAGCGTAGATTGCCATCGGTCGTCAGAACGTGTGCATATAATTATGACATCGTGGTTAAAAGCCGGCCACCCATTGCAAAAGGCACACACGTTGCTGCGCGTATTCCCTTAAGACCACGTAGTGAGTACATAGCAAGTTTGAAAACATTTCCCTCTCGTAATTGCTCGTGGTTTAAAGCATGCTACCCATTACATAGTATGCACTAAGTGATTGCACTGTCCCTAGTGCAATCCTAGTGTATCCTAGTGCAGGATAGAGATATCCTGTACTGGGGACAGGATATCTCTATCTTGTTCAACTCTTAAAGGCGAAGCTTAAGGGTCCCCAATTTTTTATTTTATGAACAAGAAAGATAAGGTAACGGGTGGTTTCTTACCTAGCACCGGTGGAAAGGCTGTTTTTCGCGACGAACTATCGCAGCGATCTTCTAAGCTTCTTTGTCAAGTATTTTTTAGTGTAATTAAGAACATCCAAGGAAGCGAAGTCGGAGGCCAAACTCCCAGATACTTTCGCCAATAATATATCTAGGCTGGAAGATCGAAACCCGGTCGCGGAGGCCGCATATTCGATGTAGGCGAGAATGCTTGAGTCCCTTTTACTTAGATTCAGGTCCACGTTAAAGAACCCCAGGTGGTCGAAATTTCCGGAGCCTTCTACTACGGCGTTTCTCATAATCATATGGTGGTTTTGGGATATTAAGCTCCAACAATTATATAGTGTAGCGGTGCATTGGAACCTAGAAATGGGTTGCACTCTTGAGAGCCTTCTAGTGGGTCATCTGCAAAAAGGACGCCGCTCGCACTGAGAGTTCGTGCCTGGCCGTGACTGTCGCCATTACGCAGTATCTCTGAGTACCGGCAAATAAGCGCCTTAACAATAGTTATATCTAGACTCATGAGCTACAACGTTTTTTTTTCTATTGCAAAAATATTCCTGCAGAATACTTCTTTTTAATAAGGGGTTCAACTTCCACGCACTTCAAGCACTTTCAAGCTCTATTATGGGAACCGCATGTAAATGTATTTTACAAAAATTGCGACTCTTACAAAAAGAAATGCACTTACAATCAATAATAATATCTAGGGTGTAACAAGCCAAAACCACGATATGATTATAAGGAACGCCGCAATGAAGGGCTCCAGAAATACCAAACAGCTGGTGTTTTTTAACGTGCCCTAACATCGCTAAGTGCAAGATACTCTAGCATAGTTACAATCAAATGCGATGTTATTCTGTGCCATACGTTATGGCTGACACCCGGTGACGGCTCTTTCTATTACGTTTACAGCTTCAAGCTGGCCACATTGCTCTTTGAGGCCATACAGGCCTCAAAGAGCATTACGGTGTCATGAAAAAGTGAATTTAGAAAACTATTTTCAGATACAGACATTGTAGCCTCAACCGTCACTTCGGATGTTTCTACAATTCAGCAAATGTGCTCGGTTTAACTTAAATCGTGAAACGTTTGTTTTCAATATCCAAGGACACATAATCCAAATCAGTGACAAATCAAAATCTCCTCGTAAGTCAAACTTTCTGTCCTGTTTCTCAAATAGCAGAAAGTGTGCTCCAGAGTAATGAACACACTAACTATAGCCTACATATTAATTGCCTGCACAAAAACTATCTGCTGCCCATAGAAGTAAAGATCCAATATATAGTTGCGCTCATTATGAGCAGCAACATGCTTCCTTGGTCAAAGCGGTGCCAACACTGCATGGCCGTGGTGACGTGGAAAACAATCAGGGTCGTAAACACTGTTTCGACTACTGGTATTTCCAAAACCAGTTTCACGCTTGCCTGTATTACAGTGTAGACTTGGGGTCCTACATACATAGTCACCATTTGCAACTCATATTGAGCGGCACTGTACATGCATCCACAGCAGTATATTTAGAAAACACGAGTACTTTTATAGCTCCCCAGATCAGCTCCCTTTCCTGGAGGCGGTCGTAACGTATTTTGCTGAAACATACTCCCTCGTTTACCAATAAGCTAACTTTACTAACCTCTGCAATGCACCACGCTGTGCTAACATAAGGAATGCTGCACCTAAAAGCTCTTCAGTTAGGCATTTGGCATCAAGAGCAAACAACCCCGATTCAGTTGCCTCTCGAAGCTAATGTAGTCTTCAGGGCTCCCTATTAGCGACAGATGTGCTTCAGGCACTCGGCTCAAGCGTTTATTGCTCCTCTATATCAAGGTTTTGCAGACATCGTTCGAGGAATCACCAATGGTCGCTACGACCTGATGTGTACCCGCTTGTGATTTTGCTATAGATTTCCGTTTTCGTCACAGCTGCTTGAAGGCTGTCATCAGCAGACCAGACCACCCGAGAGGTCCGTAATAGGAAAGGTCTGGCTACGCCGTGCGTTAAAATAAAAAGCTTATTTGCAGTGAGCAAATCAGAAGTGAAACAAACGCGGGGAGGTTTTTTTTGCGCTGTATTAGTGGGAATGAAGAGAGAGCTGTTGCCGATGCAGGCTATGTAGCAACGACTGAGCAGGTTTGAAACACTAATATCCCTCAAAAGTTATATTTATGACTAATGCAGGTACACAGTACTGGTATCTGTATACATGTACTGTACACATGTACTGCAAAATATAAGCTGCAACGCCTTTTCTCTTCGTAACAATATTGTTCGCAAGCCCAAGATATGCCCAATTCTTCAAGAGCCATACGTGCTTAAGTGTGCTGTCTTTATTACATATTTACTTCCAACGCGAGCGAAATTACATTAAGACAAAGTTTGGAGCCTATGTGCTCGTGTTGTGTTTCCCACTCTCATTTTAGTGTGTTCTGCTTGTGCCCTAAGTAAACACATATACAAAACATTCGGTCATAGCACTGTAATAGCATTTTCTTTCAAATTCAGTCAAATGCTGCAGGCTGTCTTGTAAAAAACACGCGTGAAACACGATTTGATTATTCGATGATAAAGAATCTGTTGATTACTGTTGTACGTATGGAGCGCACTGAAGAAAGACGTGATGCAGTGCGTTCACCTTTTGCTGACTGGCATAAGTTCTTCCCGGTCGTGTAATCGTAGCAGCAGGTCGATCATATACGAAATACTGCAACTATTAGCATGTATACAGCATCTTAGCTGTCAAAATTTTCTTTATAAATGTGCCTTCCATTGACGACATAACTATTTCTTCTAGAACTGCTAATAATTTGAGCACTGTTTATTTATGGAGGTAAGTTTGTCCTGATACACGAAATAAGTATGACCCCAATCTTAAATTCACCACCAAATGACAAAATGCTCGTGGTCGAAATTTTACATGTAGGACCCACTTCGCCACGATTCTTAAGGAAACGGCAATTCTAACTTTAATTATTATGGACTGAGGACGTAACTTTGGGAAGATTAAAAAGCGAGAAGCAAAGCATGATTTCGCACTTCAATTTACATGAACCATTGGCCACAATCAAAGGCTTTTTAGATGTGAAGCATCTTATGGCGAAGCTTAATCCGGTGGTGGTGGTGGTGGTGGTGGTGGTGGTGTGCCGCGGGGCCTCACTTACTGCGCATGCGCGAACCCTTTCCAAAAAAAACCTCCTCTCCCCCTCTTTCTCCTCATCCCTCCCCGCGGCAACCACACCCTCACTGCGCATGCGCCTCCCCTCCTCTCTCTCCTCCTACGCTCCCCCCTATCTCCTCTAGCCATCCCTGCCCGCGGCCTCCACACTCCCACTGCGCATGCGCATCCCCCCCTCTCTTTCCTCTCCTACGCTCCCCCCCCTCTCTCGCCTCGCGACGCCGACGCAGACAGCGCCTGCTAGCGAGTTTCTTGGTTGAAAAAACCGACTGCTCGAGCTGCACAACCGTTCACTGGCCACCCCGTATATATGGCAATGGATCTTGACCTGCAAGGTGGTGCCGGTGGGAGATTTCTCCTGTGTGTTGTTCAAAAATAAAAAAATTCGCAGCGTGCGCGTTAACTAAAAGCGGACTACGGGTCTCTGTGTCCAATCGGAATCTTCCGTCTCTCATTGCCCATTAGCAGCGATTGACATGTTCCATTAGGAAACACCGCTTCATCACTGCGTGCTTTGCGCCTCCCCAGTTTTCTCTCCTGCGCAAAGCTGCGATGAGCGCCAGCGTCAACGCCGCCGAAGCGTTAGCGCCCGCTGCTTCACATCTACACATGGTTCCCTTTGGCGGGAGATGGTGTAATTTTTCGTATGCACACCACCTTGACGAATGAATGACACAAAGACACAAACACGCACACACGCAAGCACACTCGCATGCACACATATGCACGCACACAGACACGCGCACATGCACGCACACGAACGCGCCAATGCAAACATAAACCGCGTGGAGATATTGCACGACTAAGCCTTCCCGACAGAATAAATGCCAGTTATCGTCACACCAGCATTAAACGCTTTCCTACTTTTCTCTGAAACGTCCTATACGGGAAAACATCTTTTGAGATCGGCTCGTGGGTAAATTCAATTAATCTTCGCCTTCATTTCAGTTCTTACAAACATGATGGCAGTCAAATCCCGCAATGCAGAGGGAGAGAGAGTTTATTAGGAGGAGGTAGAGAGCTCGGCCTAGGCTTGTGTCCTCTGCGCAAATGAAAAAATTACACCGTCTCCCGCTAAAGGGAACCATGTGTAGATGTGAAGCAGCGGGCGCTAACGCTTACACAGGCGGCGGCGTTGACGCTGGCGCTCATCGCAGCGTTGCGCAGGAGAGAAAAATGGGGAGGCGCAAAGCACGCAGTGATGGAGCGGTGTTTCCTACTGGAACATGCCAATCGCTGCTAATGGGCAATGAGAGACGGAAGACTCCGATTGGACACAGAGACCCGCAGTCCGCTTTTAGTTAACGCGCACGCTGCGAATTTTTTTATTCTTGAACAACACACAGGAGAAATCTCCCACCGGCACCACCTTGGAGGTCAAGATCCATTGCCATATATACGGGATGGACAGTGAACGGTTGTGCAGCGCGAGCAGTCGGTTTTTTCAACCAAGAAACTCGCTAGCAGACGCTGCGTGCGTCGGCGTCACGGGGCGAGAGAGGGTGGGAGCGTAGGTGAGGAGAGAGAGGGGGGGGACGCGCATGCGCAGTGGGGGGTGTGGACGCCGCGGCCAGGGATGCCTAGAGGAGAGAGGGGGGGGAGCGTAGGAGAGGAGAGAGAGGGGGAGACGTGCATGCGCCGTGGGAGTGCGGACGCCGCGGGCAGGGATGCCTAGAAGAGAGAGGGTGAGCGCAGGAGGAGAGAGAGGAGGGGAGGCGCATGCGCAGTGAGGGTGTGGTTGCCGCGGGGAGGGATGAGGAGAAAGAGGGTGAGAGGAGGTTTTTTCTTTTTTTGAAAGGGTTCGCGCATGCGCAGTAAGTGAGGCCACGCGGCACACCACCACCACCACCACCGGATTAAGCTTCGCCATAAGATGCTTCACATCTAAAAATACGGGTAACAGAATAGCGAAGGAGAGTGGCGATGGTGATAATCAGAAATTATGATTGCATGCGATAGCTTTTGACAGAGTGTTTCGTTCATGTTCAGGAAGTAGAAGATGTGGGCGCATTAATTGAAAATATGTCCTGAGTAAGAATGTTTGGCTCGAAGAAATTTCCGATATTGTATCGCTGTTGGACATACTGCTAGAGAAGGTAACCACTGAGCGATAAAGAGTACTTAGGACTGAAAAGGTTTCCTAATTCTGCTCCTCGCTGTTTGTTGCCTTGTTTTACACGTTGGTTCATCACATATTTGTTTTTTTTTAAATCTCGATTTCTTGTTTGGTCGAATGCGTTGTCTAGCAACACGTTTAAGTTGATTACGAACCTTGTAACTGTAAGTAAAAAAAATATTTAGACATTAAATTTTCAGTCAGGACTTAGGTCTAGTATGCTTCATTCAGTTCCTTTAACATGTGCAAAAAGAATTGAACGTGTGTCAAACACACGCGCGCACACACACGCTCACACTCTTACACTACTACTGCGCTCACCAACCCCTGTTGTGTGAAATTTCTTTTGATTTTTGTCGTGTTTCGTACTTGGAATGTGTCGTTTCCTTTATATAATGAATACTGACGATAAGACACTTCCGGAGCGCAGAAACAACACAAACATTTCGATGTTTCTTCCGGCAAAATTTGTTTCCACCTTCTACAAACTACCTTTCCAAGCTCCCGTGAGGAATGCCAGCTGTCCCGAATTCATCACCGAGTAGGATACCCCATTTTTCTTTTGTTGATTTATAGTAGTTTTCCTGCATATGCTTTCCGACCAAATCTTGTTTCTTTCTATCTCTACGTCTTTCCTCCGCCTTGTTTTTCTAGCGTAACCGAAACAGCGAGATGTGTGAAGAATTGCCCATGCCGTTGAAAATGAAAAGAAATATTGTCGGCAAGCCTGGATAACCTTAAGAAGAAAAGCGCCACGCTCCTTTAGAGTCTGCATTATTTCATTACCGTTAATCATCTGTAGAGAGAGAGAGACAGAATATAGATAAAGGAAAAGTAGAAAGCCCAACGAACCTTATGCGACTGAATCGTGCATTTTACGAGGTTAGAGGAGGTAGAAGTAGGGCTATATTGAGAAAGAATGGCCGTGACAAAACCGCACGCGGTCTTTTGAAGAAGGTTGCTAAGGTTTTTTGCTGCATTTGCTGCCGCGTTTTGTCTCGCGTTATGCTCAAGTGGGTCGCTACGGTGCTGTCCTCTCCACACAAACTGTAGTACTGTAATTGCTCCTCCCAGCAAAAGCAAGCCTTGCGCACTCATAAAGAAAGGAACACCTTTAAGTAGCGAGGCGAAACATTGCCATTCCCACGGGAAGCGCTAACTTCCAAGACAGACACGGTGTAGACGTGCAGAATTGAAATAAATAAGACCGCGAAAAAGAAGCACAGACGCATAGACAAAGAACATGAAGACAATGAAAATGAACGACCGAAGCACAAAAGAACAGCCTGCTAATTCTCCTTCTCGAGGTCGTGGGGAGGACGGAAGGGTGGCAATAATTGCACCGACTTCCAGCGTCAACATTTACGCAGAAAAACAATACACAGCCTGAAATGGTCAGTGTTGGCCTGCCGAGAAAGGCGGGTAATTGGCATCAGCCGAGAGCATTGCTACTACTTCTATAAAGGCTACTCCCCAGAGCACATGGCTGGTCGGTTACAACGGCTGCGTTTATATTCCGCTCCCAAAGGAGCAAAGTGGGGGCCGAGAAACGTCTCTTGCTTGTCTATTGGCCTAAGCATGTAACGCTTTCTTCTTCTTCCTTTTTTTTTTCGGCTGCCTCCTCTGATGTTTTTCTTAGTTGTCTGCACTTTGTTTGAAAACATCATTGTTTTGTGATTGTTTGACTAACTCATTATCAATGTCATAATCAGGTTTGCTCACGCATTGCGATTTTGTTTCTTCGTGTCCCCGTGTTTTCGAGTTTATTCGTCTCATGTACTGTCTACGCATATCGGCGTGTCATCGGCTGTGTGCATTCCAGCGCAGATATATACATTGCTTCGTTCCACGGCTGAGCTTCCACCTTCGTGTATGCGCTTGGTATGTAAAGTGTTTAAGTGATGAGAGACGTCATTGCCTTGAATTATCGCGTGGTTGGTCATTTGTAAGTTAAGTCATGCTTTCAAAGTGTTTGGAAACCTCATGAGGTCCCCAAACTTCTATAAGTTGTTTGTATTGCCATTTTTATTGCTGCTTCAATTCTTTGGCATTCCTTCTCTATGATGGTATGTTTCGTGTGGAAAACAAAAACCTTTCCATCGATCCACCCCAAACTTCTTCGAAATCGACAGCTGCTTCACAATTAGCGTTCATGTTTATCGCGGCTGATTTTATGGAATCTCATGCTAATTTAGGTACTTACTGGGTGTGCTCCCAAGCTTTATTAGACATTGTGTCCATAACGATGTGTATTACTGACTTGCCACTTGCATTTGCGTGCCCATATACAATGCTTCCTTATTTCGAGGAAAGCACGTACTTGATCGCGGTGACAGGTGACGATATAAAAAATTACACCATCTCCCGCTAAAGGGAACCATGTGTAGATGTGAAGCAGCGGGCGCTAACGCTTACACTGGCGGCGGCGTTGACGCTGACGCTCATCGCAGCGTTGCGCAGGAGAGAAAACTGGGGAGGTGCAAAGCAGGCAGTGATGGAGCAGTGTTTCCTACTGGAACATGCCAATCGCTGCTAATGGGCAATGAGAGACAGAAGACTCCGACTGGACACAGAGACCCGCACTCCGCTTTTAGTTAACGCGCACGCTGCGAATTTTTATTGTTCAACAACGCACAGGAGAAATCTCCCACCGGCACCACCTTGGAGGTCAAGATCCATTGCCATATATACGGGGTGGCCAGTGAACGGTTGTGCAGCGCGAGCAGTCGGTTTTTTAAACCAAGAAACTCGCTAGCAGACGCTGCCTGCATCGGCGTCGCGAGGCGAGAGAGGGGGGGAGCGTAAGAGAGGAGAGAGAGGGGGGTGACACGCATGCGCAGTGGGAGTGTGAACGCCGTGGGCAGGGATGCGTAGAGGAGAGAGGGGGGAGCGTAGGAGAGAGAGGGGGGGGACGCGCACGCGCAGTGAGGGTGTGGCTGCCGCGGGGAGGGATGCCTAGAGGAGAGAGAGAGGGGGAGAGGAGGTTTTTTTTATTTTTTTAAAGGGTTTGAGCATGCGCAGTGAGGGTGGGCACGCGGCACACCACCACCACCACCACCACCACCGGATTAAGCTTCGCCATAAGATGCTTCACGTCTAAAAGCCTATTTCTTCTGCAAGCCGCAGCTGGTAGTTCAGAACTGCTCCTGTGTGTTTGTATTTTATTCTTGGATAACCTTGCACTATGTCACGCCCATTTTCCCAAACCAAAGTGCTGTATTGCTTTGATCGCGAGTTCCTTCTTGAACAGGATTTGTTGCTGAGCTAGTTGGTTCATACTTCAGGAAAAAACATTGATGGAGGAAAAAACATTAGTCCCATGTTCAGGAAAAAACATTAATCCCATGTCTGTCCGTTCTTCACTTTGTCCCCGTATTCTTTGCGCCATTAATGTTTTTTCCTTCTTGAAGTTCAACACATTCGAAAGGGGTGTGTGCTGAGGGAATCAAGGGGCTTGACCTTTAGTGGTCAAGCCCTTTGAGTCACCATGAGATCACCAGGGAATGACTCCTCGGAAGGCATAGTAGACTGGTAACTTTTCTTGTACTTTCCATCAGTTCAATGTCTTCTATCTTCGCGGTTTCACGGATTCTAGAAACTAAAATACGTAAGTATAAATAGTAGACAAGAAAAGACGTTTATTCGTTGTCATTGTTAACCGTAGTTTTTTTTTTTTTTTTTTGTGTAGGTAAGCTAAACGTAACACAAATGGGGGGCCGGCACGCGAGGAAATCCTACAAAACTGTTCCCTTTGTATCCGATGCGCAAAGCTACACAAATAGCTTTTCCTACTTAATTTTTACTTACACTTACCAATTCGAATGTTGATAGTCTCCTTGAGGGTACATAGTAAAATACTGCTGTATAAATTTCCTCGCGTTTGCAACAGGCTTAATTCATATCCGCTGCTTTTCTGATAAATACGTGTACTTAATTAGACGTAGCTGGTAGTAAGCCAAAGCATCACAAGACTAAATTGTATTTATTTTATTATCCGCAATCCGTGTCAAAATTCTTTTTTTTAATTGTGTGATAAAACCTTTATGCGTGTTGTTCTCTTTTTTCATAGACGGTCATGAATAAATGTTCCCGCTTAATTTCTGCATTTTCGACGACATCATAAATTAGAACCGTGGTTCTGCTGTTGTAGTTTGTTCTAAATTTTGTTTAAGGCCGGCTAAAGCTAGCGTTAATGCGCATCAGTCGGCTGCTTATAGTCACGGCATAAGGAAACTTGAACAAGTGTTTGTCTTCGGCCATATTAGTCTTCGACCTGTTTATCGTTATTTGGTCGTCGAATACAGCCAGCGCGTTGTCAGACCATCTCAGACATGTTGTCTTCAGGCGCAGCATTTTTACTCGCAGCAGTAGCTTAGCGGCGAAAGCTCAAGTACGTGGGTTCGATCCACCCTCACTGCTGCCCAATTTAGATGGGGGTGGCATGCAAGAACTCCCGTGCACTTATATGCAGGTGTGCGTTCAAGAATCCGGGGTGTGTCAAAATTATTCTGGATGCCCCGTTACGGTGTGTCTCATGATTATTTCCTGTTTCTGGCACCTAAAACGCAAGCTCTTAATTTTTAGCGCTGTTTTTGTATTACGAGCTATAGACAAGCAACTTGTCAGTTGTTTACAGGTGATCAATAAGGTAACAATTTCACGTGTATGAGTGAATCCGGCTGGTAGTTATTCGATGGCGGTGGTTCGTGAATAGTTTTTTGCACCACTTCAAAATTCGCATGAGCGCCTAGCCTATGGAAGAGTTCTCGTAAGCGGAATCCGCCAAGGTGAAGAACACACGTTGCTTTTGTCGCACTAGCGCTCGAATGTGCACGACAGAGAGATATTGACGTGGGAAGGTCAAGCTAAGCAGCACAGCGTGTGCTTCCACTGCCTAAGAGGGTTGCGAAACACTACAGAACACGGAGAAGCGCGGAGGGTCAAGATGGGCCGCAGTGTTAGTCCTTCAAAGTGGAGACTCCTTCAATGTTGGGGAAAAGGCTCCAGGCATCGATTTCCAATAAGCGTCTCTGCTGAGCAGAACAAGCATATCCCGTAGCATCAGGAGAAGCAAAGGGGCCACCAGAGCTAGATATATTCGGTCAGTACGCAGGGCACTCTTCTGGATTGCGTCCCAGCACGAAAAAATATTGTCATGACTGGCTTGCCCAGTCGATAGCACCCTTACATCGGGGGGACTGTCCCCACCGCTGCCCACTGCTGCGGTCATCCCTGAACTGCTTGAGCGCATGTCTGTAGGTCAACAAGGACAAAAGTACCGGTCCAATAGTTGCGTCAACGTGCCCCATTCCTGTGAACTTTTCTGTTAGACGAAAGTGAATCTGATGTGCCCTAACACATCATTGCTATTACTATAATCATTCGTAGTAGTTGTATTCAGTACTATTATGGGGAGCAGATGTTCATAAGTGCAACTCGTAAGCTGCTAGCTTATTTATAACATCATTATACTGCGTGAGAAAGCCTAAATGCACTTTCTCAAAATTTATTGAAGTTTTTATTAATTTTGAACACCATGAAAAATAGTGTCGCCGAGGTTCTTTTCGTAACTCGGTATACATTCAGATAGCCTTTTAGATGTCATAACTTTGCGTGGCCTACCATGGCCATATTTCAACAATCTCGCGTGGTCGTGACGTTGAGAAAGGCAGCAGTCGGCGTGTTGAAGACGTAACTCCTTATTTGGGCGAACCAGTGCCCGGGAAACTCAAACACAAACTACAGCAATACACGGTGTACGCTGATAGCGGCGCAGAGAGCGTCTCCCGTCGATAATCTGATCTGTGGTGAGCTGCGCCGGTATTTATGCATGGGGCATCGAACATTTCGAGTCTTATCGCTGGTGTTCGCGTAAGCTCTGGGATAAGCTTGACTATACGCGTCTTGCGTGTAATCTTATGAAAATGATCTGAAACAATCACGAAGCTTCTAGAAAATTGCGGCGCGTTCTGCACCGAGTGTTGCTAACATCCTTAGCGGATGAAGCCTGATCGCATAAAAAAAAGCACTCAACACTCGAAAACACCTGAGACATATGGGCGCCGCCATCTTGGGCTGTTAAGTCGTTGTTTTCTTGGTTTTGTATGTTGAGATGTTAATTAGTAAGGCCATGAAACATAGTATGCACCAACCCAGCCGTTTTCATGCGTATTTGCCGACCGTAACACGGTTCGTTTAGTTGTTAAAGATGCAAAACACAAAGGTTAACAGCCCAGCATGGCGGCACCCCAACACCTCCGTAAGATAGTCTATAGAGGTGTGCGCTTCCTACCACTCCCTTTACAGTACACCCCCTCCACTTCGTCTTTCGTTGCATCTTTTGCTCGTACGCGACAAAACAGGCCGTGAACTTGCCTAAAGAAGTGTTGGCATTTCTATTATTCAGATATTTTTTGCCTTATTCTCTTGACACCGCATTACGCCACTGATTTTACATGGTTTGTTTGAAAAGTGATGTTAGTGATTATATTTGGTGTGACTTGAAGTTCCAGCGCGCTCAGAGTGGTTGAGATTGGTTGAGGGAGGAAGGGAGCTTGCGTACGTGCGATCGATTAGTCTTCTACCTTCTGGAGAGTGAGGATAGGCTTTTCGGTAGATATCGTTTTCGTTTCGCTTTCAAACTATAACGCAGCGCCTGTTGGAACCAATAATTGCCATAAACATTTCTGCGAGATTCGCCAATTCTTCAGTGTAAAGTTTTGATATGCTAAGGATGGCCTTTATTGATCGCAATTTGGTGCATCATCGCTATGCATATCGGTGGCGCAAGGCCCTTCTGAAAGGTATTGAAGAGGTCACCGACGCAAGCTGCGTTGGAAAGCCATCAAAGACCATCACCGATGTATAGTACGTAGCGCGTGTGAGATATCCTTGAATCGTTTCCATATTTTATGACGGCTAGGTGTCTAGCTTACAGGCCTCGCAGTTGGAAACTCTCGACAAGCAATCTCTGGCTGACTGTTATAATGTCCGTCGTTAGAAGTGACGAAAATTTGCGGTTAAGAACAACTATATACGAGTTATTTCTGAAATTTTACGTCCGAAACCCACAACGTAATTTTGAGGAATGCCAGAGCTGCAGAAATTTTGGCCATCTGGTGTTCTTGAAAGAGCACCTAAATCTAAGTACACGGGCCTCCATCATTTCGCCTACATCGAAATGTGGCAGCTGCGGTCGGTACTCGATCCCGTGACTTTCGGGTCAGCAGTCGAGTACTATAACAACTAGACCATCGTGACGGGTAACCGTTCTATCTCAAGAGATCTGTCGTAATACAACCCTTCTGAATACTATATTATGTTGTGCTCCTCAACGAAATTCTCAAACATAAGTATTTGAGGCTGTGACAACGCTCAAGAGACATTTTCAAATCAACGCTATCTAAAATGTGTTGCATCAATTTACTAAAAATACTATGAGCATGCAGAAAGAATATGCCGTCACTGACGGCATCTCGTCTTTCGATAACAAGACACTGGAAAGGTTATTTTATCATTTTTATTTTCTAGAGGATATGAAGCTGATTATTTTTTGCGCGGACTGAGATATGATCATCGAATGGTAGTCTTTTTAATCCTCAGTCTCGCGGTTTGCGTTCGGTCTTTATAAGAGTGTTTCCGCACGTCATATATGCTAAAAGCCTGTTCGTAAAGGGGCCATATTCTACAGCTTAAAGTGGGGAGCTCCACAGGCACGGATATACACCGAATGCCCAACCGAGGAATGCATACTGATTCCACTCGATAGAAAGGCTCATCTCGGAAAGTGGTGTTCTATTACCCGTGCTCTTTAATATGCAAAAGTTTCGACTATCCCTCGACGCGAATGGCGTACCTTCGATGCCCTCGTTCTTTATTGGCACTCATGCAAATAGCGCCTCTCTTCTGACGGTAATACATCAGGGGCCTTTTGGGAAATACGCCATTTATAGCACTCTTGCTTCCGTTTCATTCAATTTTTAGCGAAATAAGGGTAGGCATGTATCGTCAGGTTGCCTTCGACTAATGTGCAGCAAGGAAGTAGAATGAAAATGTAGTACTACATAGGCCCAATTTCGAAATTGAAGTAATTTCTAAAATACAGAATTTCTGTTCTCTAAGCAAGTACGCAGAGCCTTTCTCCTCAAGATTCAAACCAAAAGTTCATTCACTTTTCATAAACTATACGGGGTACTCCTTAACAATGATCCAAGAAAAAAAAAGTTATTTGCGAGTAAGTTTTACGTGGTGTCGTCTTTGATTAGTGCGAGCACAACCAACATGTCGTTTACCACTTTTGAACCTTTTCGGATTTATAACAACGCGGCTGCTTAAGCTGGCCCTGAAAACTTTGGTGTCCGCAGAAAACCACAGATGGGTATGCGCCACAGGAATTGGGCAAACCCCGGTACCGAATAATGCAGGTGCGAGCGTCAGACGAAAATCCTGCTCGGTGAAGTGGACCACGTGAGAGACGTGAAAGAGAGAGAGAGAGAGAAATAAGGAGAAATGGAAAATAGAGAGAGAAAAAAGTAAAAGAGAAAAGAAAAGAGAAAGAAAGAAAGCGATAGAAAGAGAACGGAAAGATAGACAGAAATAAAGGAAATGAAGACAACAAGATAGAGAAACTTACAAAGACAGAAAGAGAGAGAAAAAAAGAAATAGACACGAAAAAGAGATAGAAAAAAAAACGGACAACAAGACAGAAAGAGACAAAAAAAAAGAGATAGAAAAAAGGAGAAAGAAACAGACGCGAAAAAGAGAGAGAAGAAACAGAGAGCAAGAGAGAAAAAGAAACAAAGAGGTAAATAAAGAGAGATAAAGAAGCAGATAGAGAAAGAAAGGAAAAAAAAAGATAAATAAAGATAGAAAGAGCAAGAAAGAGAAAGAACTAATTAGTGGGAGAAAGAAAGAAATGGAAAGCGGCAGGCACAAAAAAAAACGTACAAGGAGCACAGAGAAGAAATAAAGGAAAATAAAGAGAGAAGGAAGGCCAACCAGCTCCGTCCTTCCTTCAGGTATGCCACGACCAGTGCGAAGCTGCCTTACTTTTTGTAATATTTGTGAGGCTTAGCACATTACGCACAATTATTTAGAAAGACAGCACAAATAACTGTTGCGACTTTCTGCTGTACGATCACGACATTACGTGACGACTTCAATGAAAGAAAAAGAGAGAGAAAACACCGCTGAAGTGAGCCTGCTGTGCCATGTCGCTATTGTCATTGTACTGGCGGGCTTTTATAAATGAGATCGCGCATTGCCTTCGGATTAGAGATCGAAACTAAGAATAATAAATGAAAACAAGGAAAGAAGGCTGAATAACCGTGTGAAAAATGTTAGCTAGGAAGGTTTTCTCGATTGCTTGCCTTGTTCACTCCTTCTTTCCCATTTTGTTCTGATACATTTCGTCAATCACTTGGGCGTTCTGACAATCGAACAAGCGCGTGCGAAGACGCTTATTTCTCTGCGTCTTGTCATAGACGATGGAAGTGCACTCCACCAGCTCACTGCTCTGACCATTCAGAATAAGTGATTCTATCTACGGTATAATCGTCAAACGTGTATATATTAAGGCGAAAGCCTTTAATGTCTCATGCTCACGTCCGTCCGGTGTCCGTCCGTCCGGTGTCCATCCGTCCGGTGTCCGTCCGGCGTCCGTCCGTCCGGCGGTAGTGCTCGTGGTGTGCGTCCTCACCACCCTTACTGCACATGCGCAAACCCTCCCCACGCACCTCCTCTGCTGTGCTTCCCCTCTCTTTCCTCTAGGTATCCCTCCCGCCCGCGGCGTTTACACACCCATTGCGCATGCGCGTCCCCTCCCCCCTCTCTCCTCTAGGCATCCCTCCCGCGGCGCTAACACCCCCCATAGCGCATGCGCGTCCCCTGCCCCTCCCTCTCCTACGCTTCCCCCCTCTCTCTCCTCTAGGCATCCCTCCCCGCGGCGTCTACACCCTCACTGCGCATGCGCGTCCCCTCCCCCATCTCTCTCCTCTAGGCATCCCCCCCCCGCGGCAACCACACCCCCAATGCGCATGCGCGTCCCCTCCCCCCTCTCTCCTCTCCTACGCTCCCCCTCTCTCGCCACGCAACGCCGACGCAGGCAGCGTCTGCTAGCGAGTTTCTTGGTTGAAAAAACCGACTGCTCGCGCTGCACAACCGTTCACTGGCCGCCCCGTATATATGGCAATGGATCTTGACCTGCAAAGTGGTGCCGGTGGGAGATTTCTCCTGTGCGTTGCCAAACGATGAAAAATTTGCAGCGTGCGCGTTAACTAAAAGCGAACTGCGGGTCTCTGTGTCCAGTCCGAGTCTTCTGTCTCTCATTGCCCAGCAGCGATTGGGATGTTCCAGTAGGAAACAACCGTCCATCACTGCGTGCTTTGCGCCCCCCAGGTTTCTCTCCTGTGCAACGCTGCGATGAGCGCCAGCGTCAACGCCGCCGCCAGTGTAAGCGTTAGCGCCCGCTGCTTCGCATCTACACATGGTTCCCTTTAGCGGTGGATGGTGTAATCTTTAAGGCGAAAGTCTTTAATGTCTCATGCTCACGTCCGTCCGGTGTCCGTCCGACCTTCGTCCGGCGTCCGTCCGTCCGTCCGTCTGTCTGTCTGTCTGTCTGTCTGTCTGTCTGTCTGTCTGTCTGTCTGTTCGTCCGTCCGTCCGTCCGTCCGTCCATCCATCCGTCTGTCCGTCCGTTCATCCGTCCATGTCCGTCCGTCCGTCCATCCGAGCTCTGGCACTGAGCCAGGTGGCCGCCGGGATGCGCAGACGGACGCCGGTCGCGTCGGACTCTATAGCGCTCGCGCTTTGCTTGCGTAGCGTCGCTGTGACCAGAGTTTGCAATCATTCTGATCGACGCCGTCTCAATGGACCCAGGCGTTCACGGAATACACTTTCCAATTTACAAAGGGTCCGTCAACTTAAGAGCTGGAACGCGGATGGCGTTTGCACGATGCGCAAAGCGCGAGAAAATACTAACGCATGCGAACGGAGGAAGATGAGTCTCGCGTCTCGCTACGATTCGCGGTAAAAAAATTAAAGAAGAAAACACGCACCCATTAGGTTTGTGTCTTATGCCACTGAGAGTGTAAAAGAAAAAAGACATAGAATAATCAGTGGAATGGCCACACGCTTTCGCCGAACACACTTTGGAATGTACAAAGTGTCCTTCAATATTTTTTTCGTTTTCTATCATGTCTGAATATCAATATTACTCGTAAAGGAGTAGCTCATACGTATTTACGCGCTTCTACGAAGCCGTAGCTTATTCTCCTCATCTATAAGCGTGGCGCGATAATGGCTTTAATGTTACGATTACCACTTTCCGCAAAACTACGAGCACTCGCACACACCTGACGCGAAATAAAAATAATGGAAGATTTTCTTGCGTTTCTCTGAGGACGACTGGACTTTTATGCTTTGATATTTAGAGAGCCCAGTGAAATTGATTTTTGTCTTTCTTTGTGATGCCGGGTTCACCAGCACCTCGTTAAGCACGGCTGCGAACAACTTACGGGGTTTTCAGGCGGAACGGTTTCTAGATATCTATAGCAAGCTAGGTACTCCTTCCCTCCCACCCTCCTCCTCCGCTGCACCACCACCTCCGTTCCTCTTCCTGTGTAGGCGAGGATTCAGTTACCTATGAGTAGTTGCTACTTCGCCAGCATAGCGTTATTTACCGAGCTATATGTCGCCGAAGCCCCAATCGCAGCAGGTGCCGCCCTACTATTATTTACGCACTCTTCCGTAGCGATCTCGTCCCCTGCATCGGCTCGTCTATTTCGAATATTCCCTCGAGACCATGGCAGAGGCAGGGAAACCTTATCGCTCGACTGCAGCAACGATATAGGGAGCGATGCTCCCTAGTGGGGACAAGTGGTAATTCCCTAGCAGGAATTGCCACTTGACCTAGAAGAACTTCGCACCAAGGATTCGTTTTCTACGCATTTTTATTAGGCGGTCCAGCAACGCTACGCTGACTCCCAATCTATCCGCGATACAGATGACCTCAGAAGGAGCGGAATCGGAAATCGAAGTGCTCACCTTGCTTCAGTGTTACTCCCCATGAAGGATAGTGGCCATATAGTTGCCCATGTTTTGCAGCGCTTCAGAAAAATGTGCACATCATCACGACACGAAAGAACACAGCAGACAACGACGCACGCTTTTGTTCTTGTCAAGTATGTTCTTTCGCGTCGTAAACATGCACACCGTTTTTGGAAAATCATGTGTTTGTTTTTTCTTGTTATGATAAATTCCTCCCTTACCTTTAAGTTCGTTGATGTGCAAAAAAAAAAAAGGGGGGGGGGGGAACTAGAAAATCTTACAAAGGCGTTTGTTGCACGGCGAAATCAGAGAAGCAGGTGTGCAAGGTGACTTGATTTGGAGTGGTATCGCGAATGGACGCGGAAATAAGTTTTGTTCGAGGTATTGATACCCTTTCTAGGTCTGTGTGATGTTTTACACATACTGTTATTGTACTAGACGTGGAGTTTCAGGGTTGATTATAATTTTGTAAACATGTGAAACAACAGACATAGATAAAAAGAGATACCCCCTACCATGTTTAATTAGGGGGTTGACTGGCTCCTGCCGTGCCCTCCTCCAACCCCCCTCCTCCACCCCCCCCCCCCTCTGCTCTCGCCCATGCGTGACACAATGCTGAAACCATTCTAAAACGCAGATCCACTGAGATAACTTCAGCGCCCAGGCGTAAGAACGTTAGGAAGAATTGAAGGTAGCGTAGGTAACGAGACGCGAGTAAATATACGTGAACGTATTTCTAACAGGAGAAGGCTGCTACAGCGGTATATAAAAAAAGAAAAAATAGAAAAAAAAACTGCTCTTCTCACGACAACGAGAACTGCACTTGCGTTACCGGGAACATAACCTCTCGACTCATATCTTCATGGTCGTCGCTGCTTCTAAACGTCGAGCAGCCAGATTTTTCATGGGCCCAGAAATGCTCTGCTAAGTGGTGATTATTTCTCGGTGGCGCTGCGATTCTTTTTAGTAGTCCTCCAGGGGTTCATTACCAGGCGTGCCTCTTTTCATTGATTAATTCACAGGGTGCACGCCGGCACTAGAGGAATAATTTAGCCGGCTCAGATGTCTTTACGGCCAGAATCAGTCTGGTCAAGCAAGAAAAACAAATGCTTTCTTGTGGCTGAGGCCAGAGCATCAGCTATCTCCAGTCACCACAACTGTTTCCACTTCTCTTCGCCATAGATATAAATACAGATAGATATGCTTTATTTGGGCATAACACATGCACAGTGTATGCCCGCGAGATAAGGTTCATAATTAACCCTTCTTTTTGATTATGCGTACATGTAATTTTCTGGGAGGTAGTCCATTAGCAGCAGATAAGAAACCTCCTGTATGTTGGTACACTAATGACTGCAGATATTATTGAGCTTCTTTAAGGCTCTGACTTGCATTAACGCCTTTGAGTTATGGTGCCTTGCACATGAGAATACATATTCGTCATTTCTTTGCCGCTCTCTGTCTCCCTTTCATCTGTTAAACGAAGCGTTGATAAATCACAGATTTCTGCGGCGTCGTACTCGAAAAGCTCCGCTCCGGCTATTGTACAGAAATGCGGCTCTGGAAGGTGCGCTGGTCGCATGCGTGTTTGTATATCTGCCGTTTTCCGTTAACTGGTGCTCTCTCGATGGTGGGCTTGTCCGCAGTCAGTCGTTTCTGATATGGCAATCTGATCATTTTTTGAGGTGACTTGTCATTTCACGTTGCAGCCTTTCATTGTTGCCTAGAAATGCACGCATGACCGCCGATGTTGCCTGTAGCAACTGAAGTGTTGCGCTGCTTAGCACGTGGGTGGAGGTCCTAATCCCGGCATGGAGGAAGCAAACAGTTAGGAGAGCCATTGCGCAATGCGAAAGACTGAAAGCAAGATAGAATAAAAAATAAATAAATAAATAAACAAAGCCAGAAAGGAAGAAAGAAAGAAAGAAGGAAGGAAAGAAAGAGAAATAAATGAATAAATAAATAGATAAAGAAAAAAAGAAAGAAAGAAAGAAAGAAAGAAAGAAAGAAAGAAAGAAAGAAAGAAAGAAAGAAAGAAAGAAAGAAAGAAAAAAAGAAAGAAAGAAAGAAATTAGTCTCCAAGGCGCTGAAATAGAGAGTTCCCGTCAGCCCGACAGATCTCTCCCGCAGGTGAACATGTTGTGGGTGCTGAATAAGACGTTTCCAAGCAGAGCATCATGTTTACAGCCAGATGAAGCGGAGGGTCAGTGAATGGCACACATTAAAAAAAATCAATGCCCCTTTCTAAAATGAAGATGGTTGAAGGCGGAGCATTCTCCCATCCAAACTGAATCAACGTCAAAGTCCAAAGCCAACGACTACGCAACGAACCCAAGCAATGTTGATTGACCCGCTGCGATCCATATGTCATTTGATTGCTTGATAGGATTGTATTTTCTGAATGTTGATGTTGAATTCGCACATATTTGGTTAAGTTGAATAGCCTTTATTTTATATTATGTAGCCGTTGATTACACGCGCACACACTTTCACGGACGACCGTGCCCTTGCACAGCATCGCTATGTTAGACGGTCAGAGGCTCTGCCATCGTAAACTGGCCAGCTACCAACGAGGTCAATGGTCAGCTACCTAGCTTCAGCACCGCGAACAGTTGCATGTACTCTCTGATGCCTACTGGTCTACACAATCTGAACACCGTGGTAGAGCGAATGATTGTGCCTGGACTGCCATTCATGTGCTTTTGGCACCTGACTGACAGTAGCGGTCCACACTGCATCAGGGGACAGACCATCGATCATGCACACACACATGAACGCACATGAACGGAAGTCGAAGCACAACAAGCCAAGGCGAACTCCAGCTGGATCGCCGTTCCAGATGGCACTCACAAGTCACGTATTATGCATTGCCGGGCTGATCGTCCGAGTGAATTCCCGACAGCGAGCACACCTAACTGTCGAACCAAATTCGATCGCAAACTTCGCGCGTAGTGCGATATATGATACGCATTTCGTCTGGGTATTATAGGTACAACTGCGAAAGTAAACTGTAGTGTTCGATACGTATTATTGTGTGCGCAAATGCGCAGATAGTTGCATATTCTGTCCGCAGATGTAAATAGTTCCATTGCGTATGCTTGCTTTCCTGCAGTGCGTTTTCGGCGCTCACAGACGATTTAGTGAGGCATGGAAAGCTTTGCTTTAGAACTTGAGGACGCTTGAGCTGTGCCTGCAAGAGCATAGCGCGATAGCGTGATCGGGCCATATAAAGACGCCATGTAGCTCGTGTAGTTCCATTAGCGCATGCAATATTACATGTTAGAAGGGTCACCATGTGTTGGCAGGTCGGAAGTAGATGTCATTGATGCGCAAATCGGTGTCTCAGTTGTCATTTTATGTACCTTTTAAAACTAGCAATGATATTTGCAATCGACTGTCAATCAGTATTTCTGCCACAGAAGGCTGCGAGGGTTATTGTTTTTAGCAATTTGATACGATAATCAGGGATGATCCCACGTTATATGATGAGTTAGTTTTTGAAGAGTTTTCCACTTGAACCAAGTTCTAAAGATGTAAGTATGTCGTGCATTCAAAGAGATGAAAAGGTCTTCACGCAGGTCCGATGATCAAGCGACCGGCCGCTTAGTTCATCTGCAAGATCGATGACGCTCCTCTTACATGCAACACGCGTTACGTGTTTAAAAGCTTCACTACAAAAGGCACCTAGCCCTCATGCCAGCTGGGAGCCTACTTAAGCTTTCATGTGATGCAATGCCAACGGACCGCATTGATTCTGTCTTCGTTCTCATGATCCGCACTTCGACTGGTCGATATACACAGATCAGTGGATTAATTTAGTTTGGAGACTTAACGATGAACCTTCTGTTGCTCAAACGGACATGGAAATCTGCATTATTATACCTAATCGAAATTACTTGGTTCGACATTTGTGTACTTTCTTGGCAGCTGTAGTTATGCACAACTTCGATGCAAGTAAAGAAAAAACAATTATGGTGTATGCGCCTCCGTGTCCTCCATGCATAGATTGCCCCTGGAAGACTTATTCTGCTCGAAAAAGTTTTCCGTTCTTCATGTTGGTCTAGGCATGTTTGGTGTGCCGGAAAATCTATTACTTGAACTGCCAGACTGACAAACGCCTTCAGGGTGCCAATATGAGCGTTAGCCGGTGCATTTTAACCCCCCCCCCCCTCCGAGTAACTGTAAGGTTGCGCTTCAACGTACTATCACGTAAATGTTTCAGCAATTCTATAAATGAAAAGTAATATCAGAATGCCTAACAACGCAGTGTATTTCAAACAACAGAACAATCAAGCCTGTGTGCTCGTCAGTGTTTTTTCCCGCGTCCTCTGTTTATCCTACCACTTTTTGTTACTCAACTGGCTCTTGATATTGGTTCTACCTGTTATATAAACATTTCCGTCCTGAATCGAATGACAAATAAAAGCATGCACTTTTGTCATGGCTCTATGACATTTGTGTTTACTTTGTTATAGATTTTGCGAAAAGTATTCGAATTCGGCGTAATTATCCAACAACGTATATATCATTTGGTCTTTTTTCTTTGTCATAACGACTGAGTGATGATATAATTTGCAATAAGTTCAATAGGGACATTAAGTGCTGTCTGCATTTTTAAAAAATGATTAAGTGAAAGTGCTTGCAATTCAACACTAAAGAAGAGCCAAACGTCCGCCCGAGGGGACGGGGAACGGAACTTGGCGTAAATCACAATATTACTACATACTGACAACCATTCGAGTCAATGCATGACAAACTTCAGCAGCGTCATTTGGTGGAGCGCTTTATAACTATCAGCACACCCAAAACTTCTACCGGTGTTAGCAACGACCTCTTGCACTGCACTTCATTTGTACAAAGACTTTTCAGCCGTTTCTAGTTCCGAACACACTGTTAGTGAAGTAGCAGGGATTGAAAGAAATGAACGTAAGACGCTCCAGCATAAGAAATATAATAAATAAATAAATAAATAAATAAATAAATAAATAAATAAATAAATAAATAAATAAATAAATAGAACTATTACGAAGAAAAGATTTACGTTTCCAACAATCAGCAGAGCGCAATCTCATTCTGTAGCGCGGGAGCTAACTTCAGGCACGCGAAAGCAAAGTGAACGCAATGAGTGGAGACGTCCAGCTTGATTTATTTGATTGTCTGCACGCGAATGCTTTTTTTCTTTGGCTGTAATCTGCGTACATTTGCGCTCAGATCTGCACGTGCACTAAAGCGGCTGGAAGTCCATCGCTGTATGTGTTTAGTCTTATTCTTTGTTCACCATCATGTTACACGCTGTATAGTCATATCTGGAATGGAGACAACCGCACTGTGTGGCCAATGTCTCGTACTGTAGACGCGATCTCACATTAACCTGTGCCTGTCATCGTGTCATCATATTCTGTAAAGCTGAAATGAGAGAAGAAGCATACATATCCGTTCAAGATGTCACGCCATTCATTCACTCGTTTTTACCCCCCTCTCAAAACTAACTAACTAACTCACTCACTAACTAACTAACCGGCTAACTAACTGCTAAGTATTAACTAACTTATTGACGATGCAGTTATTCATAATTCCTTTTAGAAAGAACGGGAAGGGAGTACAATGATTGCGACAACGGCGTGAAACTAACGTCAGAAACATTCTTTACTGAATTTTCTCGGTCCTCTTTTGTCACTCGCTCTGTCTACGTCGCTTTTTTTCAGTGTCTCACTCGGTACTTCGTGCATATATCAAGACACCATTAAACGGTATCGTTATTTAAGTCCAAGAACAAAATTTTCCTTCCATTCCAGGGACATTGCACAGCACCTTTTGAACTCACGTACACTTCAGCGCCATATGTTATTTTAACTCTCACAACTTTAGTTTCAGCCACTCGGTGGGCGTTTGTAGTTTTACGAAGCTGAATGCACACAGCTGTCGTCTCGAGTCATTTGCACTTGCTGGCTTCGTCTCCGCCAGCTGTTTACTACACACACTTTTTGGTTGAAGGAAGCGTTCTTGCGAAGTTTCAGCAGCTGGTAGCTCACCGCACAGCGTCTGCAACATGTTCTTAAACATTCATGAAAAGCAGCAACCGTCAGTTTGCAGGAGATTGAAATATCGGTAACGAACTTCCTTCTATACTGGCCACTATGCGTGATGCTATAGGTGTTCTTTGCGCTTGTATATAGAAAATAATAATTTCGCCTAATAAGATACGAGTATTCAGCAGGAGTCTCTTAGACCAAGTTCTTGGGATGTACAGCAATAGTTATTTGCAGACTAGTTGGTTCATACTAAAAACTTGACTTCCTGCGCAAGCAGAAGGAAATAATAACTCGAGTTTCTGCGTTTTTTCCTGTCTATGTTCTTCTTTCCGTTCTGCTTGCGCAGGAAGTCGAGTTTTGTGGGGATATATAATTCTAAAGCGGGCATCTTTATTCCCGGAAACAATTTTTATCGCTGTTCCACGTTAGTTAACAGATGTCGCAACTGCGGTGAATTTCGACACCCGTAGTGTAGTTGGTAAATGTATTCTTAGTAGTTTTTCCCCGCTTATTGTAAACCGCAATATCGGGTGTTCTTGTTTGCTCTCTGTTACACAACCCGGTCTTCCTGTCTCTTAGTGTTACGCCTGACATTCTTCGTTCCGCGATAATTTTTTTTTTTTAACGTTCCATCGTTCACTGTGGTGGATACGCATAAGAGGTCTCGAAATTTCAATTTTTCGTCTTTCGTAGTTTTTTTCCCCCGTCATTTAGAAAAGTGTTTCCTCTTTCGAGCAGACATGTTTTTTTTTTTTTTTTTTTTACTGCGCATTCTCCTCGCAAGCCGCATCATTTCATCAAATACTCGTCCAAGAATCATCACCGCGCAAGCGAGAATAACGGCCGGCGAAGTCTTTGCAGGAAAGAAACACGTACATGAACAACCTCCGGGGCATGCTGGGCGAGAACCAGAGTTCCTTAAAAAATTTGGAAACGGTATTTTTCGCCTCGAGCTTGTAGGCTTTAAGGAGGAAGATGACAGCACGTCTCGTTTTTCGGCTTTTTGTGCTCCCACAGGGTTGTCGTGTGAAGCGTTTTATTTTTGCTTGCGGTATGCTTGTTCCGCTCAGCCGGCATTTCCAGTCTCGCTCCTTCAGGATACGAAGCACGCTGCACGGAACAGGAACTGGGATTTTTGTTTAAACTAGATAAAGCTCCTCGCAGAACTCCAAATTCTCAGGTTCCCGAACAAAAGCGCGCTTGATAACGGCGAGGATTGGGGAAGCCTGATTCAAAATCCCGAAAGGTGTGCTCAGGGTGACTGGCTCTGTTAGCTCGCAATTTTACGTATAGGATCCACGCGGCCGTGTCGGTATTCTGCGCTTCATTTGCAGCTGCCGCGCACGCGACGTTCCTTTTGGGAATCAGAACTCCTTGAACCCTTTTTTTTGCACTTGTGTCAACCTTTGTCGCCGAGTACTTCAGTTGAACGTGTGAAGAGGCGTCTTTGTGGCAGGTTCGATGGCCGCTGCACATAACCGGTGCGCTTGTACCTTGTTAGCGAGTGTACGGGGAAATGATATCTGCAAACTAAAAGAAGAAAACTATCTTTCTTTTCAGTCGATGTCAACTTTCACCCGAACGACATTTTCACATCAAAATTTTCATTATGTTCTCACCCTTCATGACTGCGTAAAAAGAAATATCTAAGAAACTGAAAATATGAATTACGGAAGCGCTCACTGACTTTGCTCAAAGTTTTGGGAGCTGCTCGCGTATACAGGCAAAATGATTTACGTAAAGGGGGCGTGGTCCCCGTAAAGCATAAAGTGCCAACAAGTACACATGGACTATGTCTTGCCCAACGCGTGCATCGCAGCACCTGGGAGACTATGTTAGAGTGTACTGGAACTGTTGAGTGGTGTGAACGCGCCTCGCCGCCTGATGCCTTCCGCGTCGACTGTAGCGGCGGCGCTGCCGTCGTTTAGTACTGAAAGCGCAGCGCGCGGCGCGCAAGAACTGCTATGCGCTTCGGCTCTCCCGGCGCGCTTTTTTGATGCAGCTTTCTTCGCGCCTGCCCATCATTCATGTTTAGCACGTGCTGTCATAACCCTTGAGGGATGACACGCCAAAGCACTGAACTAGTAAGGTACGCATTTGGGCTGGTTGGTTCAGCGTTACGAGTGAAAAACAGCGCTAAAGACAGGGACAAGAAAGAACACGGGACCACGGCGCTGACTAACAACCATATGTGTTTATTTTCTTCAGTCAGCATTTATATACTTCACCACTATCACAATGAAATGGCGCTTAAAAGCGTTGAATACTCAGCCTGCGCAGAGGCTGTAGGGTGATCAATCGGACATGAATTTTATCTCTTTCGGAAGGAGGGAGATCGAGGGGAGCTAACACATGCCTCGCCGCTGTTGTGGATGTGATAAGCCTCTCTGAAATGAGACGCGCTCGTTCGTCATGGTATTTTGACAGGTAAGTGGTATCTTCAAAAGATGGATGGCACCCGCAATTGTTACAGTGAATAGATAACTGACTATCACCAGCTTGTTTGCGTTACTTGTTCGAATGCTCACGCATGCGGTCATTCGCGCACCGCCCAGTTTGCCCAATATAACGCCCGCAAGAAAGTGGAATTTTGTACACAACACCTTGGCGACGTTCAACAAACTTCTGCTTATGCTTCTTAGTGCATCCTCTCTTTTTCTCTCCCTCGATTCACTTTCTGGCACAGCTTACCGAGCTTATTTTGGGCGAAAACAATAGCTTAACGCCTGCCCTGCCGACCTTTTTTGAGATTGTGCTTACCTTGTTATACGGGATGACAGCTACAGTTGGCTGCGAGTTTGTCGCTGCTTGTATGGCACTTGGGCGTTTGTTCTTGAAACCTGTGAGGCTTTCAGAAATGTTAGCCAGAAGCGTGGCTGGAAAACCTGCAAGCTTCAGGCGTGATACTTGCGAAAAGAAAAGCTTTCTTCAACTTGGTGGTCACAGGACCTGCAGCGCCGCCTTCATGCACGCTCTTGCAATACCGCGTTTTACAATCTTCGAGTGGGCAGAGGAAAAAGGAAGAGAAGGCTCTTTTGAGACCTAGGCGCATAGCGCCAACAGACATGGAACTGTTGAGAACGCGAGTTCCAAGTCTAAGAAAGCGTAGTTTGTTGTCTGAAGGTGCTCGATCGTCAATTCAAAACAGCAATTCTGCGAACACGTCAAAAAACTGCATTAGCAGCGGGCTGCTTGCGCGTCAGAAGGGTTAGTCAACATGCAAAATACTAAAAAGTCATCCACGTAATACGCATCACCTTAACCGTGCTCGTCAGATTTAGCTTGCTTTCAAGCTTACGGTCATAGCTGGCTAATAAAATGTCACTAAGGGCAGGGGCGATGCAGGAGCCTATACTACACACCTTTCCGCTGTATAAAAAGTTTATCATCTAAGCAGATGAAGGTGGATTGCATATAAAACTTTAAAAAATTCTAAAAACCTGTCTACTGTGATTCCATGCGTTCTGAAACTTTAGAGCCCCGTATCTGTCAATGCAATTGCTCACTTAGTCTTATACTTCACTTCCTGAGGCAGCAGAATAATACAAATCCTTAATGTCCACGGAAAAAGCACTCACACCCACTGGACACTCATCCCGAAGATAGTCAGAAACGGTACCTGGCGTCCTAATGAGGTAGGGGTCGTCGACATCAAGAAGACACAAGGATCTTTGCAGAAATCCATATCTGAGCGCAGGTACCTGGCACCCAGAACTTGGTGGATTTCAAAGATCCTTGTCTTCTTGATGTCGACGACCCCTACCTCATTAGGACGCCGAGGTACCGTTTCTGACTATCTTCAAGGGATGAGTGTCCAGTGTGTGTGAGTGCTTTTTCCGTGGACATTAAGGAGTTTGTATTATTCGCTGCCTCGGAAGAAGTATGTACTGAAGTGAGCAATTACATTGACAGATACGGGGGCTCTAAAGTTTCAGAACGCATGTGGAATAGTAGACAGGTTTTTAGAATTTTTAAAGTTTTATATATAATCCACCTTCATCTGCTTAGATGATAAACTTTTTATACAGCGGAAAGGTGTGTGCATATGCGTCACACCATCGCCCCTGCCCACTTAGTGACATTTTATTAGCCAGCTATGACCGTAAGCTTGAAAGCAAGCTAAATCTGACGAGCACAGGTTAAGGTGATGCGTTACGTGGATGACTTTTTATATTTTACAGCACTAACCCTTCTGACGCGCAGCCCGCTGCTAATGCAGTTTTTATGACGTGTTCCTCGCAGAATTAAGCTGTTTTGAATTGACGACTGAGCACCCTTCAGACAACAAACTACCTTCTTAGACTTGGAACTCGCGTTCTCAAATAGCCATGTCTGTTGGCGCTATGCGCCTAGGTCTCAAAAGAGCCTTCTTCCTTTTTCCTCTGCCCTCGAAGATTGTAAAACGCGGCATTGCAAGAGCGTGCATGAAGGCGGCGCTAAGCAGGTCCTGTGACCACCAAGTTGAAGAAAGTTTTCTTTTCGCAAGTATCACGCCTGAAGCTTGCAGGTTTTCCAGCCACGCTTCTGGCTAACATTTCTGAAAGCCTCGTTGCAGGTTTCAAGAACAAACGCCCGTGCCTGCGACAAACTCTGCCTTCTAGCTGTCATCCCGTATGTGCACAAGGTGGCACTACATTCAAGGGATTGTCGGCAGGGCGAGGCGTTAAGCTATTGTTTTCTGCCCAAAATAAGCTCGGTAAGCTGTGCCGAAAGTGAATCGAGAGGGAGAAAAAAGAGAGGATGCACTAAGAAGCATAAGCAGAAGTTTGTTGAATGTCGCCAAGGTGTTGTGTACAAAATTCCTTTCTTGCGGGCATTATTATAGGGCAAACTGGGCAGGTGCGCGAATGACCACATGCGTGAGCATTCGAACAAGGTTCATAAACAAGCTGGTGATAGTCAGTTATCTATTCACTGTAACAATTGCGGGTGCCATCCGTCTTTTGAATACCACTTACCTGTCAAAATACCATGACGAACGAGCGCGTCTCATTTCAGAGGCTTATCACATCCACAACAGCGGCGAGGCATGTGTTAGCCTCCCCTCGATCTCCCTCCTTCCAAGTAAAATTCATGTCCGATTGATCACCTCATAGCCTCTGCACGCAGGCTGAGTATTCAACGTTTTTGTCATTTCATTGTGATAGTGATCAATATATAAATGCTGACTGAAGAAATAAACACATATGGTTGTTAGTCAGCGCCGTGGTCCCACGTGTTCTTTCTTGTCCCGTCTTTCTTGCTGTTTTTCACTCGTAACTGAATTTCACTCCATAAAAGCCCATGTGAGAGATCGAAAATTATTTATTTTCTTGAGGTTAAGAATGTTACTAAGGTATGAAAATTATCAGAAAAAAAAAAAAACCCTGACCGGCACAGTGAGGCTTTATAGTCTCGGCATTATTACACACGTTACCTGAATTTAGATGTGCTTCAAATTAGTTTTGTGCTGTGAACATCGGCAGAAGCGTGTGTTCTAAAACAGCCGTTAACGTGTTAATTAAAGAAAACTTGGCTTCGGAGATTTCAACAATCATAACTACTGGGAGTTTAGCCCACTTTAGTTGCACTGCGTCATAAAAATGGTCTTATTTATCCGTGAACTTTTAATGGATGCTTGCTTTATAAATACCCTTGAGAGATGCTGCAAATTAGTTATTGTAGCCGAAGTGACTGCTGGAAGGTATGCAAAATGTAAAAAAAATGAAAACGGGCTGATTGCCGCGGTGAAGATCCACAGTCTCGATGTAATTGAGCCGAACTCGTTGCTGGGCTAGTTGGTAGATTACTTTGAATTAATAGACGCCGAACCTTGCCTTAAACAAGCGTTAGCTGGCTTGCAATGGCATTACGCCAATAGAAGATTTGGAAAGCAGCGCAATATAAGCTGTCCATAGAAAAGGACAACTGGTTATAGTGAATTTAGGCAGAATAGCAGACGGGCTTATAAACAACTGCGCTTTTTAATATGCTTTATATAACCCCGTATGCGTAGAGTTCGTGCCTCGGAAGTAAACGCGCCTTCGGCTCGGCTTCCTGGCTCGGCCTCCGTGTATTTTAAGCACTCGAAGCTTGCATAAGCGATGCACAGTAATCGAGAAAGCACGCGGTTAAAACAAGGCAAGCCTTTCAGCATAATGATTCTGCGCAAAACCGGCACAATAAAACTTGAATCGTCACCAATATAAATGTTGTGATAAAGTTATTTGTACTCAGGTTTTTAATGAAACAATCGATCGCGTGTTGACTCATATGAGGATCAATGCTCTGGATATCGTAGGGACTGCCGACAGAACGAGCGTATGCTTTCCTCGCGGGTTTGATACTTCTTCACTCTTTGTAATGCGCCCGTAGCCACTTATGATGTAGCGCGGCTCAAAGCGCTACTTGCAAACCCCGCAACACGGAATGAGCAGTTAGGCGGATCCGCGCGAATTCCGATTCTACGTCTTTTTTGTTAGGTCGGCACGCTCCTGAAACAGGGAATGGCTCGGCGGAATTTTGGCACGCCTGCATATTGACTCGTGCACCACGGCGCGTAGCAGGTGTGCATACACCATTAAAGGTTCAGCAATGCATTAAATGCGCTAAAAGCGAGCAATTACACGTTTTCGTAGGCTACAGCGCGCGCGCGCCAAATGCAGACGCTCTCGACAGCTTCAGTACAAAGTGACTGCAGCGCCGCCGCTACTGTCGCCCGCCGGCGAATCAGCCGAGATGCGGCGCAGCCGCTTCGTTCACTCCACTGCCCCCTTCTAGTACACTGTAACTATGTAACAGCGAATGCATGCCTGTTTCTTTAGGCTTAATGGTTGTGAAAACCAGGACCGGATATTGGAAACAGCGCAGCGTGTTCACGAATACTTTTTTCAAGAAGTGTGACGACAAAAATAAAGCGGAATAAAAGCACAAACTGTAAACGAATGAAGCAAAGACTACAAGCACGCATCCCCGAACAGCATGCCAATGCGCTTAGCTTCAGCTGGGCTGCCGAGATACTGCAAAGTATAGGTAATTTACCCGCTGTTTAATTTTTTCTTTCTTTTTTTTTTTTTTTGCGCTGCCCGAAAATTCTGAGCGCTGTCGAAGACGGACCTAATAGAGCAGGAACGTTAGGCATGGAACGACACGAGCACTTCGATGAAGCGGTAATTAGGCAGCCCAATTTACTTTATTTTCCACAGAACTGCAAGAGGACGATGGAGATCTCGAAATGATTTCCCTAATGAGCTCATTTAAAGTTGCGTGCACTTCCTTGCTTCACTCCATTCTAGAGTCTGTAGATAACGTGCACAAAGTGCAGTTTAGCCGCGAGGGCGAAACATTTAATGAGATAGCAACGAATCGCAATATTATGCGAAGAAAGGCTATCAGCTTAATCATTCAGCTAATGCTGCTGCTGCAGCGAACAAGGTTACCTTCATCTTTCCTATGGCTTTAGCGCATGCTTTGCGATGAGAGCACAACTATTAAAATGTAGGAGCCAGCAGATGAACCCACCTCGCCCAGCAACATGCAATGTCAATCCGAAAAATACCCCTGAGCTAAATCCAAAGATTGTCCTTAAAGAAACTCTTGTACTAAATGTGTGTTTCTTTAGAGAAAGCTGAGACGATTTGTAAGACAATTTATTATACTGTGAGACAGCGGTTCACTATTCCTAGCACAACCATGCTTCTAACGCGATAACGTTAAAAGAGCTGGTTTCGCAGGAGTTCCGGCGCTGGCGTCGTTGGTAGTGAGTGAAAAAATCATCCCGTCCGAGACCGACAAGTCTCAGAAAGATGCAGTAAAATAAACAACAAATATGTAATATTGCGTGGCAGAAGCGTAGAATCGCACCAGGCGTCAAAATATGTGAATTGCTCAACGAGTGGATCTTTTACAGGCCCACCCACTACAAAGCGCTCAGACATATTTAATTATCATCAGCTGCAAAAATATCAACAAAGTGAGCACCTTCAAAGGTTCGCGCGTTGCCTGACAGACGCGTAGTGGCCCTTCGCGGATTCGCAAAAGGAAGAATCATGGCATAGTGGGCACTTATCAATTGTGCTTGTAGTTGCCACTCTGAGATAGTTTGAAACGGCCAATGTTAGGAGCACAGTTGTGCGTTTCCGTACGGCCCGGTTGAGGCATGCGCCGAGAACCGAAGCAGGCGAGCACTTGAGAAGGCGATGCGCATGAGGCCTGATTACGCTAACGCGTTCTACTCTTGCAGGCGAACCTCAAGCGTCCTCCAAGATTATTCGTGCTGTGTGTTCTAAAAAAGCAAAGACAACTTCGAGTACAGCGTATTCTTCTGGAGAAGAGAGGTTAGCTGCCTCTTCGCGAACAGTGCTTTTTCAGGATCGTGTTTAGAACAATTTGAGTCGATTTAAAGCGCTATGTGAGTGGTTCTCAGCCATGGATTTTTTAGGGACCACTTGTGGATTGGTGAAAGTGTTCAGACAACCCTTTCAGTGATAGAAAAGGGGGGCGTCACAAATTAACATAGCATGCAGCGTAAAACAGGTGCTTTTATTTGTATCTGGC